>JALIZH010024676.1:0-19100 GCA_030522465.1 Rhipicephalus appendiculatus | reverse complement strand
AAACAGATTCGGTATCAGGTGGACTGGGGATAACTGAAAATTTAAGATCAGACCGTAAAAAATAGTGCAACACCCCCTCCCCTGCCATGACGTCTGTCAGTTCTAACGACTGTAAAACCTGGAGGTGTTATTTCGCTATCGTATATATGTTCATTTAACCAAGTTTCTGTTACACCGGCTATGTGCGGTGAATGAGCCGTGATAAGAGAAAGAAAATTTGGGAACTTGTTGACTAGGCTTCTGGCATTAACATTTAAGATGCGCAGGGCCTCGTTAGGATCATTCCCGAGGCGTCAAGGAGCATTAGTGGTGACGTTAGAAGGAGCTTTTGCTGAGCGAGAATTAATCCTAACGAGGGAGTTAGTGTCATCATTCCAGTTGTACCTAATTTGATCTATAAACACATGATCAAAACTCAAGCGTACAATGGAGCCATTATCCCGAAAGGGTTTTGATGCTTCCCATATCTTCTTTCTGATAGTTCGTACGCGCAATGAATAGTCTTCGGAAATGCGAAAGTTAGACCCTTTAAGTTTGTAGCCGTTTTTAAGGACAGTTGTTTTTTCGCGACAGTCGAGCAGCTTTATGATAATGGGGCGCGGTCGATCCGCTTGCCTACGTCCGATCCTGTGACACCTTTCGATATTCGGGCAATCAATTTGCAGATTTCCTTTGAACCACTCAGAAAGGTTAGACAGCAGAAGGTCAGAGGATTCATCCGGTGTCTCAGCGAGGCCAAGCAGCAGCAAGTTATTGCGGCGAGATCGGTTTTCCAGATCATCATTACGCATAGTGAGTTGGTTGATTTGGATTTGGAGCTGCTGAATATCGCTGTTCACATTACTACCGGCAGTTGTAGAAGGCGTGACGGGAAGCGATTCTAATGCAGAGACACGAGTCTCTAAAGCATCAAACCTAGAATTGACAACTTCATGAAACTTCTTCATATCAGCTATATCTTGCGATATGCGTTGCTGACCCTTAATTAATTCGGTAAGCATTTGAGTCACCGAAGACAAGTCAGCAGCCGCAGCATCGAAATCACCCGTTTCATCAGCAAAAGACGAACCACGTAAACGAGTGTTAGCCTTGTTTAACTTAGGAGGCCCCGGGTTCAGTTCTACATCACCGCACAAGAGAAGCCTGCTAACGCAGACTATAAGGTCAGAACATAATGACAGAATATCAGAGGTACATGTCAAACTGTGTGGGCGAGACAACAGCAGCAGGAAGCGATTATCGGAACGAATGCACTTGGCATTCTTAAGGTAACATACCTGCGTAAAAAGCAGAAAACGGTTCAGCATTCCGCCTGCGCTGCTGTGAACTCGCCCACTGAAGAAGGTAGGCGTCGACGATGTCCTTTTATGCCTTGCCGACGATGTCACCGAGCCAGGCTGGTCGACGAGTGAGGGAACCAGGATGTCGTCATCATAGATGATGGCACGTAGAACACCAGCTGACGAGGCGATGAACAGGCCTGAACTATCTCTATCGAAGTAGATAGGGCCGTCCACGCCACCAAGACCCGAGTTGTGCCAACGCCACCTAGACTACTGAAGGCCCCCGCACTCCTCCGTGACGTCACCACACTCAGCCCGTACACGGCGCGACGGCGCTTCTTGACTGCGGCCGCGTTAGCGATAAACGCAGTTTTTTTTTTAATTCGCATTAAATAAGTCAATGCGATGATCATGAGGCTAATGCAAGGCTGGTTGTTTCGACCGCGTACATACATTCGCACATATAGTTGTCTTGCGTCCGCTCCTATTTTCCTCTGCCTTTTTTTGTTACCGGTGTGCGGAACATGACAGCTGGTGCCTGTCACCGAATGCCTTTGATCTAACAAACCTTAAAGTTATTTCTTTTCTTGCAGTTGGGTTCACAGGGTGGAATGTCTTATGATTTGTAGTTTCTCGTCGCCTGGGACGGTCGAATTTACCAAACATAATTCTTACAGCGTGGATAATCTTGTCGTCACTGTTCTTTAAATCTGCGCGCTATAAACATTTTCAAGCGGTTCATAGAGTGATAGCAAACGGACAAAAGTTTCACAGCAAAGAATAGATTTTATTTCGGGAGTGAATATACACACACATGCATGCACAAACCCACAGATACAAAAACATAGAGAAATACAAACGCGATCATTTCAAAGTCACTAACTTTCTTTTCGTTCCATTTAGTTTCTTTTTGCTAAGCGCTTCGTTTCTCAGAGAAGCGTAGTTCTTGAGCAGGATGTTTATTGCTGGCACCAAAACATTTTTCATTACTGAGTCTGGAGAGTGGCCAGCTGCACAAACATCAAATTCTTCGTTATCATTCAACAAATACATAAGAACATTCAGTAGTGTCAATCGATGATTACTTTCGGCATGAAACAGGGGCTCATGCTCTTTACTAGTGACGCGGTCGAAAACGACCTTCGCGCAGAGGACTGCATGAATAACAGCTGGCTGTGGGAACTTCAATCCACCTCGACTGATGCTGTCAATCAGCACATAGTCACTTTCTTCCAGCTCTCGTTCTGTGACTGTCAGTATGTCACGGCAGTCATCACATGGTTGTCGCTTAAGAGCTGCGTGTGCACAGTAGCCAGCGATGTAGACCAGCGCAGCCATGTCCTGTCGTGGCTTGTTTAATTCAACATTGGTCAAGCGGATGTCATACTTCTTGATTGTCTCCTCAGCATTAGGCTCGTTTTCATTCTCACTGGGTGATTCAGGCATGTCTGCCAAAATCAATGTGTTTTGTAGGCGGACCTTAGCCTCAGCCTCATACACTTGTGTTATTGACACGTTATAGTGCGAACCACATAGTCGCCTGTATCTCCCAAAGCGAGCCTCAAGTGAGTCAGTTTGGAATTTACCGAGGAGCACGTATCTAAAGTTAAGTTCCTCCAAGCAATACCTAGACACCTCAATCAGGGCATACGTAGTGAGCCGTAAAGCTGTGTGGGTCTCTTTTGTGAGAGCGCCTGTTTGCACGTTTCTGTCCTTCCAGGAATCAAGCCAGCTAACCAACTTGTCCAGATATTGTAGCTGCTCACAGCTGATATTGCGCACTGGCTCTTGCCACACATCTTTCAGCCTACAGCCTTTATGAGGAGTTTTCACATTCACGATGCTCCACCACTTTACAATTAAATCAATGAAATTTGCTGTTCCGTCAGCAAGGACTAAATGCAAAGTTTCATCTTGAATTCTCAAAGCTGATGACACGAAGGTGTTAAATATCTTGAGAGCGAGCTTAACATTTTGTCGCTCTAAGTTACTTGGGTTGAGAGCTTTGTATGTTAGCCCATAAGCAATTTTCACAACACTATTTTCTTCAGCTTCATGTAGTTTTCTTAATGTTGTGAACGATGCACCTTCCAGCCTTTTGTTCTGATCTTCATAACAATCAAAATGAGGATAATAGAGGCACTTGTCAGAATTTTTCTGGTTAATCCAGTTATTTCTAATGCATTTTAGCAAATGCACTGTGTCAACAATGTGAAATAAAGGTTTTTGAGGATCCGCTGGATGAGGATACACGATTTCTAGGTTGTTGCTTCCTGAAAACTGTGACATTACCTTTCTGTTAATTGAATTATTGTCTGTTATAACAGCTACAACGTGAAGGCCACAATCTTCAAGAATAATTATTACTTCTCTTACCACCTTATGTAGTTCTTCGGCTGTAATTTTAGACACTGGTAATATGTGTGCGACATCTTTGAATGCTGACAATAAACTCTGAACCATAAAAACGTGCGCTGTTTTCGCTGGTTCAATGCTATTAACAGAAGCTCCTGTTAACCTGCCTGCCTTGTAGTCAAAGAATTGCTGCAAGTGTATTTCGTCAAGCATCAACGTGACATTTCTTTCATGCAATTTCAAAAGGCTGGCCCTTCTTTTCATGTACCGTAAGAAACCTTCTTGATTTTGCTCCTTCAAAGGACTGACATCATGGGCGGCACATACACGTTTGATTGTTGATGGGTGAGGCAACACTATGTTACCACTGCTTCGCAAAAAGTTGTAACCATGCGGAGAAATAGTATAAAATACAGTTGACAGAACTAATAGTTCGGCTGAATACCTTTTCGTTCGTCTCAACAGGAGCTGGCACTGTTCCCTGAGAAACATTATTGCTTCTACTCTTTCATCCTCCAGCAGGTCTTCCCTAGAAATATCCTTGAGGAGGGAAGCCACGAGCTTTAACACTCCATTCACTTTTTTCATCCTGTCCACGTTCTCTTCTACCACAGTACTCTTGTACGTTGTCCAGAAGTTGGGTCAGCACACGCATGTCATGAACTACTTCTGGAACGGCAAGCCGCTCGTCTGACGTAAGGCGAGCGCCTCCCACAAAGACGCACACACACATGTCCGATGAGATGACTACAGACGAAATAAGCTTCGGAGCTTCTTCCATTGTTGCCTCGATGTGTGCAAAGATAACATGGCCGTCGGCATTCACAACTGACCAATACTTCGCTTGCAGCAGGTGCAGGCGAGACTTTATGTCGTCCAGGCATGTTAACTTATTTTCGTCCAACTCCTTCTTGTGTGCCAGCACGGACTCCTCGATAGCTTTCTGAAGTTGCTCATCTTGTCTTCGTTTTTTCTTAATTTCTGGTTCTTCTCTTGATTGGTGAGTATCCGACAGGTAGTCCGGGCTATCCGGAAAAATTGTAGGCACAGCATCGTCCGTGAGTCGCGTCAATTTCATCTTGACTTCAATGGTGCGACCGTCACAATCTGTATATTTTGTCGTCGTGCGGAGATATTCCTCTTTGAAGTGATGCTCACATACCTGCACAAAAGACATAAATCAAAGTTAGTTGGTTTCCATGTGAATTGTGGTGCCTCTGTGCACATGTAACTAAAGTCAGCAATGAAAGGCAAGGAGAAAAAGACACAATAGGACAGTTCAGGCGTCGCTATTAAAAATCGCGGCGTCCTATTCCTTATCTGGACGGGTGCAGAAACACAATGCGTAAAAAAAAAATAAACATTGCGCTGATGCGTGCAACCAAACAAATATTGCCAGAACTCCGGTCTAATATAGGTTTGCTCACGTTAACACTTGCAATTCTAGTGAGCGAGAAAACAACTCATGTTGTAGGTACTTAGCGCAACTTCGTATTTCCTCGAAAAACATACATATACTCGAGAAACTCACCCCACACTTGAGTGGATGTGTGTGTGTAAATGTGAGCGTGTTTTTCGAGGCAATACGAGGTTGTGCTAAGTACCTACAATATGACGAGTTACCAACTAGCTCAACAACAAGTTCTAAGAAAAACAACCACACGACAGCAAGTCACGTGCATGTAAAATAGGTAAATAACCTCGTAATTTCGTAGGCACCACGTGGAAAAGTGTGCTCGCAGAAAGCCCCCTCATCACAGATGGACAGGTGCTACTATAAGGCACATTTTTGCAAAAACGTTACATTCCTAGCAATCTTCTGTATTTTTAGGTGACACACGCAAAAAAAAAAAAACACTTACCAGTGGATTCTTAAGCTTTGCAACATCTATGTCGCCGCGCCGCACAGCTCGCTGCCATTGTGATCGCCGCTCAGGATCGCGAGGGAACTCGAACAGTCGTACTTTAGGGCCGGTGTCGTAATTCCCTTTGCAGTTGGGTACACAGCAACGTCCCATTCTTCCGCATATGTGGCAGGCAGGCACGAAAAAGAAAAATATTTAGCACCACACGAATAACAAAGACAAAAACAGGCACCCACGTTTGTTCGCTCAACCAGCGAGGAGCTCTTCAACAACACTGCAGTGTGGCAACACTGCGCCAAGGCAATAAGAGCGAGGAATGCTGGGAAAGTTGCAACTAGCGCCATCTCACGCACGTCGCCCGAACGTTGCCTGAGCATCGGCGGCTCGCTTCGTCGGGCTGAGTAGGGTGACGTCACGCGGCGGGTAAAGAGGAGTGCGGAGGCCTTCAGTAGTCTAGGTGGCGTTGGTTGTGCACGTGCCGAAACTCAGTCGAAGAAGGGTAGTTCATGCCATTGCTTTCCGGGCGAAGAAATTCGGACAAGTCGGCGACAGGATCGACGAGGCAGGCCAAACACTGCGTAAAAAGCAGAAAACGGTTCAGCATTCCGCCTGTGCTGCTGTGAACTCGCCCACTCTTTGCTGGCACTGCGCCACTGGATTGCTGGCACCTGCGCCATTCCGTGCCCGAAAGACAGGCCACCCGAAGGGGAAGCGCATGGGCTGGTTTACTCCCTACCACGTGCTGATTGTGACGTTTGGTACGGGGAAAGCAAAGAACTTTCTCGGGAGGCTGCAGAAACAAAAACGACGTGTTCAGGTTTGAGTGTCAAAAGGTACACTCGCTTAGCATAGCTTGGTAAACGACCACCGTATCGAATTTGACAAGTCCCGCGTAGCGGCTTTTTGTGGAATCCTGGCCCATCCAGGAGACAGCCGGTAACTTCAGCCGGACTACAGGTGCGCTGCCGATCGAGAGGCTGTCTCAACGGAATTATGCACATCATGGAAAATAGGCGTGACCCCACGGCAGGAAGTAAAAACGCTTAAAAAGAATGCGAGTGGGACGCAAAGCGTCGACTTTCTTCTGAAAAAAAAAAATTTTTTTTACTCGCTACCTTGATTGGCGTCTCTGTTTCAACCAAAGCCCATTAATACCGCTCTCACACGAACAGCCTATACCCCTGTCACACGAGAAGGTGTAATGTCATTTGCACCTAATGACATTTAAGTTTAATGAAATTAGTTGGCTGCCACACGGGGAAGTCTAATGTCATTAAAAGAAAATGATTTAAGCAAACGAATGAGTTAGCTGAACTCATCCGGAATGCGTTTTCGCCATGTTTTCGTCGCGAAAAAGTACTCTCGCTAGAGGGAGACCACGAATAAATTATATATTGGAAGCGTTAATAAATCATAACAAGTATTAATCTGTTCTTATTTTCAAGTATTGCGTGTTTTTTTTTTTCCGAACAACTCAACTCAGTCGGTATAAAATGTTCCCTCGTTTCCAGCGACATTGTCAAGAACGGTGCCGGCCATGTTGGCCATGTGCTCAGTGTTTACGGCAGCTGTCAGTGTGTAGCCTGCATGCCACGTTGCCTCGTAGTACCAATGCGCCTTCCACGAAAGGAGAAATACGCTGCGACAACGCTTCTGACGCAGTCGGCGGGAGAAATCACAGCGGCTTTCTCGCACTCCGCCATGTCGGCCATATTGCATGTTGCCCAAAACATTCATTCCCGTTTTGCCTCGACTTCGTATGTGCGAGCTTTTCTTGGATATTTAGAAAACCGCATATTAACAATTCAGAATCGATGCTATCCTTGTGAAAACAATTTTTGCAACACTCCATATACATAATACATTTTTTTTTTACACACGCTGTGACTTCTTTTTTTTTTTCATTCCCACCTTCACTGCATCGCGATTGCCATCACCTGAAAATGACATTATATCTTGCCGTGTAGCAGCAAACGGCACCTAATGTCATTCCATGGGACATCTTTCGTTTCCACGGTGTGCACTATATCAACGCTCTACACACACCGGAACCATACAACACGTACAAAATATTTTACTTTGATTTTAAATTTCGTATCGCCCTGCATCTGCAAGCCAGCCCCACCGCAATGGATATTATCACGACAATGCAACACAGTTCACCTGGGTTTGCGAAATTTGCCTCCTGCATGCAGTCTAAATCGCAGAAATCGCTGTCCGTCTCTGGACGACAATTCACTCATCGTTGTTTACGTGAACCACGCGCCACTGACAGTAAACAGGCAGCTGTTACTAGTATGTCGCGAGTTGCAGTCTTCCCGTGGCGTCAGACCTCTGTTGACACGTCGCTGCGAAGCCACCCTCTTGATACCAAAACCAAAATTACAGTTTTACGGTAGCGGTATTAAAGGGGCCCTGTAACACTTCTCCAAGTAGCCATAAAATGGATTCACTAAAGTAGCCTGTTGCCTCACGAATTGACCGCCGCAAAAATTTTCACAATCCGTTCATTACGAGCGGAGTTACAAAGATTCGTCGGATGCAATGGCATTCTCTCTTCTCTCGTCCCGACGAAAGCGCAGGAAGCTAAGCAGAGAGGGATGGCATGGGGGGAAGAAGGTACGTCACGTGCGCCTCGTGACCTTCAGCACCCTTTCTCTCTTCTTTTTCCTCAAATGAGCGGCTTTTCAGTGCGCGCACGCGTAGACAAGTCGCGGCCAGAGCCCCATATCCCCTTTGGGATATACGGCTCTGGTCGCGGCCTTCCGCGGCGGCCCCAGTAACTGCCGAGTGCGCCACGCTCAAATCAGCGAATAGTGTGATACTTGCCTGTGACGCAGTGATTTCTGAGAATGTAGCATCACTTGTCGAGAGAACAGAAAGTGATTTTTAGCTGACTTGTAGAATTTATTGTGAATTCCAGGCCGCGTGCTGCGCTATAATATTTGGCTCGCGTGTTCTCGGCAGCCTCGACTACCGATCGGCAGCGTTTTCTGACCATGCTCAAAAAAGTGTTTCAAGGCCCCTTTAAAGGGCCCCTCACCAGGTTGGACAATTTTGAGCTGACGAGCGCAATGCATACATTGGGCGTTGATGATCACATCTGCCAAAATTTGCAACGCTACGCGCCGCAGAAATGGTTCCAATTTCAAGCTCAACGCTGATTACCCTTCTCGCGGGCGCGCCCAGAGAATGAGGGGATGACGTACACGATAGAATGGCCCTACGTAGACGGTAGTGCAGTGACGTCGCTTCTCCATACGACGACTGTCCTCTGACGTCGTCAGCAGTAGCACGTGACATTGCGATAATTCTTTGACACGACGTGTAGTTTGCGCAATTTGTTGCTTGAATAGATGAATTACACTTGAGAGCAATAATAAAACACACAAACGGAATGTGTGCGTGTTTTCTTTTTTTTTAATTTTTGCTGCTATTCGCAGCGAAATGCGAGACTAATCTACCTCCGTTTCGCATGCGTTCGTGTTCTCGCGCTTTGCGCATCCTGCAGACGCCACCCCTTACAACACTAATTTTCTACCACGTTCCAGCGCTCATTAGGCTCATTTAACCATAGAGTTTCCTAAAATTAACTAGAGGGGACTCTGTCGCTGCGATCGTTCAGCCACCATGGGAATGATGGGTAGTACACGGATTTGCCTAGTCTTCGTACTTGCTGGCTTCAAACGCACTTGTGGCTTTGTTAATTGTTGCGTTTTCGTTGTGTTTCGGATAAAAGAATGGACCGTTCTGAACTTCGTGACCCGATTTGAATTCGTGAGCCTAAAGAGGTCAAGGTGGTGAAGCGTAACTGCTAAACCTTTGCTGAACTTCGTATTGCAGCAAAGCGGATTCAGGCCACACGGAGCCAAAAGAACGAAGACTAGGCAAGACTAGGCAAATTTGTGTACTACCCATGATTCCCAAGCTGGCTGAAGCGCCGTGTGTTGCAGCCCCCATAGACACTAGCGCCAGAGTTCCCTCTAGTGTATTTATAGGAAACTCTATGCATTTAACCACCCGCGTCTAACTAAATGCTCATTCGGCACACCGCTAGTCTCGCGTCCGTACAAATGTCGCAGCTTTCATTCATTCTCAGTAATAGGTTGAAACTAAGCCAAGTGATTGGCGAGAGCGCATTCGGCATAACTTGCAGAGACGAAGCGCAGAGAACGCCTCCACAACACCGCTCGCGTCTCGGGGGGCTCGGGCTACTCGGGCTGTTTCGGGCAAGTCACGCGCTCGTGACATTTTGTGCACGGTGTAAGATTTTTTTTAGATGTGAAGCATCTTACGGCGAAGCTTAATCCGGTGGTGGTGTGCGGCCTGACCACCCTTACTGCGCATGCGCAAACCCTTTAAAAAAATAAGAATAAAATACCTCATCTCCCCCCCCTCTCTCCTCTAGGCATCCCTCCCCGCGGCAACCACACCTTCACTGCGCATGCGCCTCCCCTCCTCTCTCCCATCCTACGCTCCCCCTCTCTCCTCTAGGCATCCCTGCCCGCGGCGTCCACACTCCCACTACGCATGCGCGTCCCCCCCCCTCTCTCTCTCCTCTCCTACGCTCCCCCCCTCTCTCCTCTAGGCATCCCTGCCCGCGGCGTCCACACCTCCCACTGCGCATGCGCGTACCCCCCTCTCTCTCCTCTCCTACGCTTTCCCCTCTCTCACCTCGCGACGCAGGCAGCGTCTGCTAGCGAGTTTCTTGGTTGAAAAAACCGACTGCTCGCGCTGCACAACCGTTCACTGGCCACCCCGTATATATGGCACTGGAGATTGACCTGCAAGGTGGTGCCGGTGGGAGATTTCTGCTGTGCGTTGTCGAACGATAAAAATTCGCAGCGTGCGCGTTAACTAAAAGCGGACTGCGGGTCTCTGTGTCCAGTCGGAGTCTTCTGTCTCTCATTGCCCATTAGCAGCGATTGGCATGTTGCAGTAGGAAACACCGGTCCATCACTGCGTGCTTTGCGCCTCCCCCAGTTTTCTCTCCTGCGCAACGCTGCGATGAGCGCCAGGGTCAACGCCGCCGCCAGTGTAAGCGTTAGCGCCCGCAGCTTCGCATCTACACATGGTTCCCTTTAGCGGGAGATGGTGTAATTTTTTTTGTGCTCATGACGTGTTCATGCGTATGCGTCATGTGATCCTCCCGCTCGCGTGGCGAAGAGGGCAGGGAAGGGATTTGGCTTGCGAAGGCCACACGGGACGAGCTGCAAGGGTTTCAAGCTCGCCTTCTCGCATCATGATTTCGCGCCGCCTCAAAACATTGGTTTTCTCAGATTCTAATGGACCGATTAAAAAAATTCGTGTGGCATAATGCTCCTTATTGGGAGCGCACACATTCCAGTGTCTAACTAAAATTTGGTATGACACCTGGTGAGGGGCCCCTTTAAAAAATATCTTCAATGCATTCCCAATGAAGCATCACAACACTCTTTTAACACGAAAGTGTTTTATGGCGGGGTCCACCTAGACTTTAGTGACGTATTTCCGTCACGGATATGACGTTGATAAAATAGACGCTACTAAATTAGAAAGAAAATGTAAGTAAAAGTTCCCCCCACCGGGGATCAAAACTCGAACTCTTGGGCTCGCGATGATAGGCACCCGGCGCTCAGCCGACTAAGGTATTGGGACTTTTCTTTCTTCATTTATTGGGCTAAGCTATCGGGACAGATGCCAGACTCCTTACAAACGCGCCTTATATCTCACACACATTCTCTCTCGCACGGTACTTACTGTTGACGGGGCAGACGGGGCTTAGAGGGGGGCGAGGTGGTGCCGCCATCTGTGAGTGGTGCAGAGAAGTAATGATTACTAGCGTCCGCCGATAGAGAACGATTCGTATGGCGTCCGAGATTGCGCGCAGGCGCGGAGTCTCTGAGGTCGTGGTTAAAGCGTTTCGATAGCAGCAAAAACACTGGCCGCGCTAGCATCGGGGAGTCGCCCTAGACCACGATGTATGCCCTAGACGCAGTTATGTTCTTTGCCTTTGGCTCCGTCTTAGCGTCTCGTCGTCGAAGTAGTGAAGCTTCCACATGCACCAACGCTGTTTCGCCGCCGACTACATCGAGTGCGATAGCACCGACTAATAAAACTGCTGCAGTAAGGGCTCCAGAAAGGCAACGATGTCGACGGGCGAATATCGTGCCTTGGTGGAGCGAGACAGAGGCCAGCGGGACGTGGGACGCCTGCGCGGGTTCGCGGCTCAAGCTACGAACCTCTGCCTCCCGTGTTGCTCATGCGCAGTGTGGTAGTGTATGCTTGAGCACAGGATTAGGTTATACCCTATTACTCGGGAGTGCTCACCGTGCCGTTTCTCTTCTTAATTGAGGACGCTACGAAGAAGTGCATATCGAGTACTACTGCAGTGTTTATTATGTGCTTTTTTGATGTCATCGTTGTGCGGGATTCACGATATCGCCCCGAGATCGGGCTATAGGCGGCAGCACCGTCACCGCGCTAGTGTGGATAGGCGGCCGGCGGCGCGCATACAAATGTACGCAGCGGCACTTTTTTGTGAGTGGTGTGAGCCGATTGTCGGCAAATAAAATGCGCTGACTGCAGCCTACTCATAATATATATATGTCATCCATTGCCGAATGAATGCACGAAGCTCGCCGAACGTTATTATTACTTTTGAGAGAAATGCAATCTGCCATTGAAAGGGATGTACGCGCTTGGCGACTGTATACGCGTTTTCGCACTATGGCACGTTTCTTGTATTTTTCTTTGTAAGTGTTGAGCTTGTGTCCCGCCTACTTCGCACTGCTATAGTGCGACTTAATTCATTCTTTGCTTCATGCATGCTGGTCTTGGATACTAAAAATATGAGAAAGAAAGAAATTCCATATTCTTGGGGAGCTGAAGTAACCGCGAATACGCATATTCGCATTTTTTTATTATTCAATTTTCCATGAAATGGACGTACGACAGATGATAAGCTCATTCAGGAAAGCCACCTGGCTGGCAGCGCTTTAGCGCGTTTGTTCTATTACTCCAATAACAGAATAAAAAGTTCAGCACGCAGCTTTTTTCGATGGATTATCTGCATGACAGTGATGCAACAAAGGTTCAGTTATTTGATGGGACAAAAGGTTTTTTTTTTCTTTTTTCAAGCGAATAATGTCCGATCCTTCCGTCAGTCTATGACGACGCCACAAAAGCGCTCAAGACATTGTAAAAAAAGAAAAAAAAAGATGACGTTTTGCGTGAAATTATACGGCATAAGTGTGAGGCACGCCGTCTGGATTAATTTTGACCATCTGGATTCTTTAAAGCGAACCCAAATCTAAGCACACGGGTGTGTCTGTATAAATTTCGCCCAACGTTAAAATTGCGCTCGGCGACTCAAGTTTAATCACCTCCATGTCATTCCATTTTCTGTTGTTTTTAAGGGACAATTTAAGCACCGAAGTGTCAGATTTTACTACGCAGAAATATTTCGCTCTAGTGGGACCAGGACTGTACAATAAAAATTTATCTCAAGCAGATTTAAAGCTCGTCGCATAACCTATAAGCAACAGCGCCGCAGTTAGACACCTAACATAAACGAAGTTATCACAATTCTGTGATAACTTCGTTTATCACAGAATCGCTAAAACGCTACTTTCACGCAATATTTAATACTCCTCATGTTTGGGACGACGCCAAGTGCACTTTACGATGTGCTTCAACTACAAAGTGCACGCGCCTACACCACAGTGATCCTGGCTAACGGAGGATACACAGCACTCTCGGCAAGTGCACAAACTGTTCTTATTGCAGTGAATGTACAGCCGAGCAAGGTCAAGTGTGTCTGTAGATCGTGCTAGGCAAACGTACAAGCAGTTAAACTTGCGCTAACAGAGCGGGACAAACCGCCCTTTGAGGATGAGCATGGGGTACGCGCACATGCTAGGCTTATGTGGCTAGCAGACGACGTGAGGAGCAATCCACACTAGGCGCGCTTCAGCCAGTGGCCACCAGGCGGCGACTCCGCTCGATCTCGGGGCGAATATATTGACAACTTCAGCTACCACAACGGTTAAAGGAGTGCTGACACGATTTTGGAAGATCGCAAAAGGGACATATTTCGTTTCCTTGGTATGCTGTCAACGCTCTCCACACAGCGGAGCCAGGCAACACGTATAAAATATTTTATTTTGATTTTAGTTTTCGTCGCTGAGCATCTGTACGCCAGCCACACTGCAATGGACATTATCCCGACGAGTCGAGACAGTTCCTGAATTTGCGAGCTCTGCGTCCTGCGGGCAGCCTAAATCGCAGAAATCGCCCTGTGATGAGTGAGTGGGGCACCTATGTGACAGTGCGATAGTGGTGTGCTTAGTGGAGTGATATGGTGTTGCGAGTGACGCAAACGCGGTGGTGTGTAGGGTGCCTCTATAGTGCCTAGAATATACTGGCTAGTGTGCTGAGCGGAGGGGGTTTCCAATGGGAGGAGGTGGCAGTGCCGGTGATGCCTTCCAACTTTGGCCGGTAGGTGGCGACGCTTGTCGCAAAGGTGTGCCGCGTAGTCAGGGTTACCAGATTGGGCTATTAATAGCCCAATTGGGCTACTTTGTGTTCGAGTTGGCGTCGAATTTTTCTGTTTGGCTATGTGGCTATTTTTGGGCTACATTGCTATCGACTTGGCAAGAAACTTCAAGCGGTTACATGAAGGCGACGGCAAGCCCGAAAGACCCGTTTGCCTTTGGGTGTAGTATTCCCCAAATTTCTAGGGACTATGTCGGCACCTCGCCGGCATCTTCGAAAGAGCAGCAGTGCCGAAAACTGCGCGAGTGCGGGGAGAAATCGTCTTCACTTCGCGTAGGGGGCAGGGGGGGGTTGCTGTTTTGCTTGTTTGTGCTTGACTCTTCTTTGAAAGCTGTTCGTGTCGTTACACGTCCGGCGCTGTTTCACCGTTAGATTTGGGTGTACTTATTTGCGCTTCGCGAGTGGTAGCAAGGTAGCAGTGTCTTGGGTCTGAGCGTAATAACGTACTGTGCCCGTTTGAGTTGTCATGTACATAGTGTGCACTGACGTCACCGCGGCCGCCATCTTCGGGTGCCAGCTGGTTGAGACGCCGCGTGAACTCTTACTCAATCGCGTGGAGCAAGAAACTGTGACAGCAGAGTAGTGCCAGTGCCCCCTCGTGTTCCTTTGTGTTCACACTTGGCGCGGCTGGCGAACAGAATTAAGCGGGGCGAGCACAAAAGAACGTGGGGACGAAACGACTGTGTGCCCTTCACCTGCACTAACACTAATAAGATAAAAAGTCACGGGGGCCGCCATGTTTGGGTACCCAGCGCAGAGAACCTGCCTGTGACGTCACGCTCTACTCGTGTGACGTCACACTCTACCCGTGGCATTAATTCTGGAGAGAAGACCCAGGAAGCCATGTTCCGGGTCCTCTGATGAGCTCAAGTTGTAAAGCTGGGCCTGGTTGCTCATTTGGAGTCCACGAGAGCCTTTGACTGCTGACTACCTGGCGCCTGTGGTCTGTGGGTTCTTCTGCGATATGGAAGGACAGCTGCTTCCGAACCAGCCGATTTTGCCCAAGTTCTTTTTCTTGCCTACGTTCATATATTTTGTTTGTTCGTTTTTCAATGGCTTTTTTCATTTGTATTTTCTATACAGCTACGTGATATCATACTGTGTACTTGTAAATAACGTTTTACCTCGCTACTACAGCTGCATGCGGTCAAAGTCAACTTTTACACCTGCATGTATCATATACTCTAGAGGTTTTGTGCGCTTAATTTATCGCAATGTTGTAAATAAGCTTTTCATCATTCTTCCGTTTTTCACGGAAGGTTTTGTGTTGCAAAGTGACAATAAACATTTTCCATATCCTACAGTCACCAGACCAACATTTTCGATGGCAAAAACTAAATATATTACGCCATACAACTGATTCTTTCATACGGCAAAAAAAAAAAAAAAGCACCGTTTGGGCTGGCAGTTACTGAACGCCCTACTTTGATTACCAAGAAACTAATAGGCAGATTTTTTGCGGAAAAGTAATTCCATAAGTGCAAAAAAAAAGTCCTTCGAAAAAAAATGATTTGGGCTATTTTTGGGCTACTTCAAATTTACGCATTTGGCTGCGTTTGGGCTACTGCGGAGTCCAATTTGGCTGTTTGAGGTTTGCACCATCTGGTAACCCTGCGCGTAGTGCCGCGTAGTGCCGCTAGAGGACGGACGTGTTTTTCGTGGGCTCCGGAATGACAGCGACAGATAAGTTTTTTCTGCATGATTCGAGCTTGCTTTTATTAGTTATATGAGTACATAACCCATTAGATTGAAGATTAATTGGGGTTACAACTTTGTACTGTTTCTTGTGTGACAGTCGCTTGGCTTTTTTTTCTTTTTTTTTTTTCGGCCACCACGTGGCTGAAGGGTACACAAGTGCTTTGAAGCGTACTGGCGGAGTTTTGTGGTACCTTTTGGCTTTGAGTGCATGTAATCCGAAGTGTGAACGATCTGGTCATGGTCAAAAAGACCGTAAAGTGTTCAGGGTGCGGAATGGGATGGAAAATAGAGGATGACAAGGCAGAACAAGCTGACGCCAAGTGTAAGCAATGTGAGTTAGAGGCGAAAATGGAAATAATGATGGCTGCCCAGAATGAGCTCAAGGTAAAAATCGCCGAGCTGGAGAATGCGTTGGCGACAGAGCGAGAAAAAACGATGGCTATGGGAGAAAGGCTAAAGTCAGCTGAGGAAGGGTTAGCGAAGGCAGTCATGGTGAACAAGGAAGCAAGCGACGGCGGGAACAGGGGGGGCATCAACCCCCATAGTGGGAGACGCGAAGGTGGAGACAGGTTTGGGGAAGACAGGTGCAGGGGGGCACAGGACCCAGTTTCCGCGAGGTGGTTTTGGGGATGGGAGGGAGCAAAACAGCGGCGGTTGCGCGAGCTGGTGACCGAGGCAGTGGCCAGGTGCGGGACAGTCCAGCAGAAAAGTCGGAGCACGTTATAATGGCCGGGGACTCGAATTTAGCTAGATGCGCAGAAGCAGTCAAGGAAAGGGTGAGAGGCGACAAACGAGTTTTAATAGGGACGTTCCCGGGACGTAGGCTGGGATCAGTGATGAGACAAGCTAGCGCAGAACTCGCAACTAAAGCTAATGGACGTAACCTCGTGATAATTGCGGGAGGTCTAAACGACGTCTTGAATGAAGAATCAGCCGAACTAGCGACCACATTGGCGAAAGGGGTCGATGACATGCGCGCCATTTCCCCTCAGGTGCAGATAGTGGTATGCACAATACCGGAGGTACCGGTGCGTGACGGCAACCTGCAAAGAGCGGTTGTCGACGCAAATAAAGAGATATGGCAGATGAGTCGAGAGAAAGGCATCGAGGTAGTGGAAATAAACAGAGAGGTGCACAGGTGGGGTGGTTTTCGAAGAGACGGAATACACTTCAATAGGAGGCTTGGTCATGAGGTGGGCTGGCGACTTGCAGGACGCGCAGTAGCTTTTTTGGGGGGCACGCGGGCCCTTCGGTGTCCAGGGTAGCGTGTAATGAGGACAACAACCAGGGGGACTCTGTGACAGGTAGTATAGCGAAAAACCAGAGAAAAGGTAAAAGAAGGGAGAAGGCGCGTGTCGCAATTGGTTACATTAACATGCAGGGTGGCAGAAAAAAGGCAAAATGGTTAGAGATTGAGGGACAGTTAAACAAGGAACAGATAGGTGTTTATGCGGTTACAGAAACACACCTTAGAGACTTAGAAGAGCCACCACATATTGACAATTATATTTGGGAAGGATGCAACAGGATCATATCAGAAAGGAGAGGTGGGGGTGTTGGAATGCTAATTCATAGCCGAGCAAAATGGGACAGAGTGAAGCAAACGTGCTCAGAGCACCTGTGGGTTTCGGGCACAGTAGGTGGAAAGAAAACGTGGCTAGGTGTAGCTTACTTGTGGACGGGGAATAACTGCAGAGAAAAGAATCTGGAGATAGTGAAATGCATAAGCACCGATATTAAAGAATTTGGTCATGACGCCGAAATAATCCTTCTAGGGGACATGAATGCTCACATACATGACCTTGACGGATATTCAGACTCCAATGGCAAGTTATTGCAAGATCTCTGCGAGCAACATGGTCTTGAAATAGTTAACGCGGGGCCTAAGTGTGAGGGACAGATCACGTGGGAAGTCGGAAACAGGCAATCGAGCATTGATTATTGTCTCATGACAGAAGGAATCTATGACAAACTTAGAGAGATGAGAATAGACGAGAAAGGCATTAACAGCTTGGGTAGTGATCATAAACGCATAACATTACAAATGGGATATAAAACTGAAAATAAGAACCTAGAATCAAACATTGGCAGCTCGTATTTAAATGAGAAACAAATAACTAATATAGCCGCAAGAGTCGAGGAAGAAGTAGACAAACTGCCAGGCAAAGACTGGAAGTATAGTGAGCTGCTACATGTAATCACGAAAGAAAAAGAAAAAGAGAAGAAAACTATTTCTTGGAAAGGAAAGAGAAAGCCAAAAAGTTGGTGGAGCAAAGAAATCCGGGATGCGATCGAGAAGCGACGTGAGGCATCACGGCAGCACAGACAGGCAAAAAAAGGAGAAGCGGCCACAGGATGAAGTCAACCAAGTATGGGGAATATATTTAGAGCAAAAAATCTATTGTGCAAAAATTAGTCGAGGCAAAAAATTAAAGGCGAAAGTGAACGCTGGATGACAGAGATTCGCGAAAAGAAGAAGGCCGCGCCTAGGATATTT
Source organism: Rhipicephalus appendiculatus (assembly GCA_030522465.1). Taxonomy (NCBI): domain Eukaryota; kingdom Metazoa; phylum Arthropoda; class Arachnida; order Ixodida; family Ixodidae; genus Rhipicephalus; species Rhipicephalus appendiculatus. The sequence goes on along the minus strand of JALIZH010024676.1, from coordinate 867 downwards.
TGGAGCCACCTAAAAGCGCTAGGTAGGAAGTCTGTAACAATGCAACAACATATGGTAGATGAAGAAGGAAATCAACTGGAAGGGTATGAAGCGCTAGGTTACACCCGAAAGGTAACAGCCGATTCGTTTAAAAAGGTCGCCCAGGGGGATTCCCCCCGGTGAGTAAAAGTATACAGAAGAGTACAACCGAGGAAGATGTAGTACTTGAGAATTTCAATTGGAAGAAGGCCGAAGGAAAAATTCCTAAGCGCACTACTCCGGGCTTAGATGGGGTTCCCATCAGCCTCATTAACGAACTAGGACAGAGCACTAAAGAAGCACTGCTGAAAGCCGTAGAAAAGTGCTTACAGGAGAGGGAAATACCAGACAGTTGGCGAAAAAGTAGAATGAACTTAATCTATAAAGGCAGGGGAGAAAAGAATAACATTCGCTCGTATAGACCGCTAACCATTACATCGGTGCTATACCGGTTGGCGATGCAGGCAGTAAAATTAAAAATAGAAACATGGGTAGAGCAAAATGATATTTTGGGAGAACTCCAGAATGGATTCCGAATCGACAGGCGGTTAGACGATAACCTGTTTGTTCTTACACAGTGTATAGAAATATCAAAAATAGAAAACAGGCCCTTATACGTAGCTTATCTAGACATCACCGGGGCATATGACAACGTTAATCAGGAAATTTTGTGGGATATATTGAAGGAAGTGGGCATAGGTGACGACTGTATACAGCTTTTGAGGGAGATATACCGAGAAAATACAGTTTGTGTAGAATGGGAAGGAATAAGCAGCAAGGACAGCGTTGACATTAGCAAGGGGCTGAGACAGGGATGTCCTTTGTCCCCGCTGTTATTCATGCTGTACA
>JALIZH010024675.1:0-24320 GCA_030522465.1 Rhipicephalus appendiculatus | reverse complement strand
AAAAATATCACAAGCTGTCATTCTGACAGACTGCCTGTCTGTCTGTTCTTCACTAGCTGTATCAATTTGTTCAAATACTTTAGAAGTATTTTATTTTGTTATCGCGAAACGTATACGTCTTATTCGATTGGTGTGGGCACCAGGTCACTCAGGTTTAACCATCAATGAATATGCTCATGCACTCGCAGCAGCATCACGATGGTCCCAGGATTTCTATATTGCCGACGTTGGCGTTTGTCTCTGCGGCGTGATTTCTTAAGTTTACCGTGTCGGATAATTTCGCTACGTCTACTTTGTCAGCATCTGAGTTTCTTCATCTTAATTATCCTTGGAAAAATTGATGATGTTCCTTTAGAAGGGCAGAAATATCAATTACCAGAAAACGATGCCGAGTCGGCCACTCATCTTCTACCTACACTGGTCTGGTTTGGTGTAGTAAGCTTTGTGCCTCCATTGAAATGTGAGTGAATCTCTGCATCATTCTTTTTAAAGACGATAGTCTTTCTTGGGATACTTAAACGCAAAAATTTTGGTCTGTCTGTCTATCTGTCTGTCTGTGCCCCGATTCAGCTAGCTACAGGGACAAAGTTTACCTAATTTCTGAACGCCCAGCCATCTTGAACTGGTATTTGCTTTCATACTTGGGAACATATTCGATCAAAAAGCAAATACTACGCATACCTGAGGCCCAATATTAATATGTAAGTATCCGGTCGGGTGTTCTTTTATTAGAAAATACACAGATACGTAATTCTAAAGACCCTAGTGTCTTTTAGGCTTTGCTGAAAATGCATGAACTGCGACGCTTTGCACGAAAAAGCGCTTTGCCGACGATAGAGTCCAGCCGCTGGCAGTGGCCCTTGGTTCAGCACAAGCTCATGTTTTAAATGCGAATGCATTTCTTAGTCGGGGTATGTCAGACGTCCGTCGGTGTCCGCATCTCTCCGCTCTCACTCCCTCTCCCATAGCAACAGCTGCGGGCGCGCGCGCTTATCCTCGCCCCTAGCAACCGGAGCAGGGGGTGCGGGTGGAGTAGCGGAGAGTGAGTGGAGAGGAGGAGCGCGCTCTGGTGTGTGAGGGCGCTCGCATCGCGGGAACTCGGCGGAGCTCACGCGTGTGTGGAGAGAGTGTAGAAGAGGGTAGGTGCAGTTATGGTGGCTAGAAGGGGAGGTGTCGGCATCGTCTCGGCCGCGCTGTGAGAGGAGGCGTACTGGTATTTCATGCCGCCGCGGGGGTGGCGCGCCCGTCTCTACCGAGATCTGTCGAGAGCACCCGCCGACGGCCGGCGCCGCACGTTTCGTTGCTCTTCGGACACGTGTTCTCACAACGTCTGCGCTGTGCTGGTTTGAACTTGTTTGGGATCGGTACCTACCGATGTGGTCATGCCACAGTGATGTGTAAACAGCAAAGACACTGCTTTGCACCTGGATGCAAGGCGGGGTATGTTTCGGCCCGCAAACAAGGGAAGAAGGCGTCTCTCTTCGGTTTTCCCGTCGACGATGAACGGCGCAAGGCCTGGGAGCGCGCGATTCCTCGCGCTGACAAGCCACTGGAGAACAACTGCGTTGTGTGCGAGGCTCATTTCGACGAGAGATTCATCGTCCGTAGCTTCAAGCATGTCATCAATGGTGAGTCTGTGGAAATCCCCCGTGATCGCCCTACTCTGACAGACGACGCGATTCCCACGATATTTCCAAATGCGCCTGCTTACCTCTCCAAGAAGCTGCCTCCAAAAAGAAAGACGGTGTCGTCCAATGGAGGTGCGACTTCCAAGCGAAGAAAGGTTGACTCCATTCACGAAGATTTGCAGAGTGCTGAAACGGACGTTCCATCAAGTTCGAACTGTAACAGCGGCTACAATATCTTGGAGGGCATGACGCAAGATGACCTTCCAAGTAAGCACTGGGCGAAACACGTCATTCCAAACGACACGGACGTTGTAGCGTTCTCAGTGTGTGCGTCAAGTGGTGGAACTCTGTGCTTTGAGAAGTTACTTTTGTGTTCATGTAATGCCTCTGCCTTTCACTGCACGGCATATGTACAGGGTGTTCTTGTAAAGACAGTGGATGTCGACAGCATTAGCGATGTTAAGGGCCTCCTGTTCGAAATGGATGGCATGGTTCCTTGCGAGGGGTTTGAGATGGAGACAGGAATGCCAAATGTGCAAATAAAAGCGAAGCACAGACTCCACGGAGGGAAACTGCACAGCCTGACGTGTTGTGGGACAGCCCAAAATAGAAGCCGATGCTTGCAGTGCAAGTACCTTCGTAAGCTCTTGATAAATCAGGCATACTATAAGCGTACAAAAGCGAGACAGGCAAGAGCTAACCTCACACAGAAGCTGACGCGAAAAAATGCGCAGCTGCGACGGCAAAAGCGAGCATTGCAAAGTTGAGTGAGACCATAGAAAAGTTGAAACTGGACAACGAAGCTATAAGTAGCTCTAGTTTTGAAGAAAGGTTACAAAGCCTACCAAAAAAGCAGCAAGCGCAAGTACGTGAATGCTTTGAAGCATCGAAGAGGAAAAACACAAATGGCATGAAATTTCAGCAAGAGTGGATGCTTGAGTGCATTGTCATGCATAGGAAAAGCCCGCGTCTTTACGAGCACATTCGTAAGCACAAGATTATGGTTGTACCGAGCCCTTCGTGCCTGCGTACTTATGTCCGTAAATATAAAAGTGGTTTTGGCTTTAACGAAGAAGTGCTCACGGCTGTTGCAGAGAAAGCAGGCTCTATTGATCCATATCACCGACACGGCGGCATACTTATCGATGAAATGAAACTGTCCGAAAACTTGACTGTAAACAGCATAGGGAAAGTTGACGGTTTCGTTGATCTCGGCAAGTACAGCTCACCAGGGCAAGAAGGTGCCAAATGCGACCATGGCCTTGTAATTTTGTTCCAGCCATTCACAGGCAAATGGAAACAAATTCTTGGTGCATTTGGTGCGCGAAGCAATGTTTCATTTTCAGTGGCTAATTACGTCTTCTTACTACATTCCCCCCCAACTTTCAGTACGTTGGGCTGCGGATGACGTTAGTTCGGCCGCGAAACAACGAAACACAAGCAAAACAATACAATCACCGAGCACATGCAAAAACGTGTCATCAATGCAAACTTTCTGTCACTACTCACACACCGGACCACTTGTTCGGCGCACACTGGCGCGGACAATCAAACGTGCTCATCGCACGTTGAACACGATCTGCGTTCGCAGAATCTACGAACTTACACACCTGCACACGGCACACCACAACGGCACGCACACACAGCCGGTTACCGCGTAGACACACGCGTACACAACGCATGATGTGCACCAGGGACCACTGGCAGCTTTTCCTCCCATATCTTTTGCGCGGTGCTGACGACGCACCATGTCCCACGCAGTCACTTTCAGTGGACGTCCCGATGAATCTCTGGTAGATTTTAGTGGCGTAACGTCGCGCGCTGTTCTGCAACGGTGACTGCTGTGGCGGCGATGGCGACCGATGCACCTGTGCCATGAGCGTGTCCGTGCCACCGCTGACGGGCGTATGAAACCCTCCACGAAAGCGAATGCGGCGGCCGGTATTCTGTCGCTCGAAGTAGGCGTGCCGCCTTGCTCGTCGACGTGGTGTTGCCCTGGGAGTCGTGTCCAAAGGCAACCAAGTCTCGTCTTGTGGGATAAGAATAGCGCTAGAGCGCGGCGCTTGTCGTCGTGAATTCGCACATGGCTGAATCGATAGCCGCGGAGCTTCAGATGCACATTCCTTAGATTGCCATCGCTTCGCGCATCCAGTTCGGCTATCGCTTCTTCCTGAAGATACGTTGTTGTAATGGGATTCGGGACCCTGCAAACGTGGTTGGTTTGAGAGACTGCTCACGGCGGGCTGGTGTAGTCTACCACAACCAACAGTGGGTGTACCGAGTGTCTTATTCCCGATACCTTTACGTCTTGGATCGCTGGGCCTCATCTGCTTCGGTTTTGAGGCGTCACTTTTCATTGTCGATGTGCCAAGTGGTACAGCGCCTTCGATGTTTCCAAGGACAACATCATAAAGCGGACCTTTCATGCACTGTGCACGGACTTCTCCTCTGAAAAATGGTGTATCGAGTAAGACCACCGCTTCCGGTAGGTGACGCACCGTGCGATCAAGGAGAACTACCGGGCGATACGTCCCAGTCATTTTGTGTTGCACTAATGTCTGCCGCACTATAACAATGTCGCATCCCGAATCGCGCAGTACAGTTACTGGGCAGTCTTCTAACAATCCCTTCGCAACGGGCATGTTCTTGCTTCCACATCGGCTCAATGCCGAACTGACGATAGGGATTTGCTCTCCATCTTCTAAAACAACGTAGTTTTCGTTCTTTGCTGCTTTTGCATCGGCTGACACCAGGCACGATGTTTCATTTCTGTTCCCTTTCGTGCGGGACCAGCAGTCAACTGCGCGATGGCCTGCCTTGTCACACAGGAAACAACGACTTGCAGGCTTCTCCGTCTTCTTCGCAGACTCCGGCTTGAACACCGAAGGTCCCGGATCCTTGGGAATCCATTCTCTTCCTAAGTTTGTGAGCGCCTGTGCTTCCATGAAGTTATCGGCAGTCTCGCACAGCGAACTCAGGGTTTTGCAACTTCTTTCCTTGAGAAAGATCCTGAGTGCCGGAGAACAACCATGCATAAATTGCTCACAAATCATTAATTCTCTCAAGCTAGCAAAGCTTGTCTCCGTTTTGCCCATCTCTAGCGAACGGTCAAAGTAGCCTGTAGAGTCTTGCAGCATACTGCAGACCAGTCTCGTTTTCTTCGGGCTTCGCTTTACGAAATTTTTCGCGGTAGCCTTCCGCAGTATAGCGGAACCTCTGAAGAAGCGCCGCTCTCAGCTGATCATAATTCAGCGCAGCTGTTGGGTCTAACCGGCCTATGACTGTTAGCGCTTCTCCTGTCATGCATAGGCTAAGCGAAAGAGCCCACTTTTCACGCGGCCACCCTTGACACGTTGCGACCCGTTCAAATCGCTGCAGGTACGCGTCGAGGTCGTCCCGAGCTTCATTGAAGGGCGGTATTAGCTTATGAGGACTGCAAACCTCCATCATACCTCTAGTGCTCATTCCAGATCCTCCTTGCACATCAGCCTCTGTAGACTGGCCGGCTCGCACTCTTCTGAAGTCGAAGCTTCAGCTCTAGGATCTTGAGCTCCTGTTCCTGCACTTTCTGCTGCTGCTCTAATAACTTCTGCTGCCGCTCAGCGTTTTCTTTCACGATCTCACGTTCTTTCTCACGTTCATCGCGAGCTAGGGCGCACTCTTTCTCGACCCATTCCCTCAGCTCCGCATTCTCCAACCCTAGCTGTCGGCCAAGTGCAATAAATTTTTCCTTCTCCATGACAAAGGCTCTGTCTAAGTAATGGCTTTAGATTTTAATAAGCCATCCTGGCGTAGGCTCGCCAAATGTGGTGGGTTCGTGGGCCCTCAGATGCAGACAACCAAGACAAGGACAAGGAAAACATTTATCGACTTGACACACAAACACAAACACACTCTCGATATCTGTACAATACAATGCCGCTTTCTATAGCTCAGTCCTTACTGTCCTCCCGCCCACACACACGCGAGTACCCGGCGCGTCCTCACTACTCGGAAGTCTGTAAAGTCCGTCGGACGTCACTCACGGCACCCGTGAGACGATGGTGCCGACGACGCAACCTCGCCAGGGGATGTGTGCTGTCTAGTGCACGGGAGCGCACGAGCAGACCGTCAGCTGCTCGTACCGGAACAAGCGGGCCCACGCTGCGGCCGACGCAACACCGAGGTCGCACCTTCAATTGTCGTTGTGCCGGACCGGCTCCGACGTGGCACCGTGGCCACGATCTCGGCGACTGGTTGTGCCGGACCCGAGTCTGGACAGGATCAGCCGCCAGCCGCTCGCCCTGGCCCGCACGCTCGTCCGCCACAGGAACAGCATGTCAGGCCCGGCCCGGAACCGCCACTCGCCTCAGGAACACGCCACGCTCGTCCCGGCTGGTTTGGTGACACCGGCTCGTTCCGTTCGGTCCCTGAGGCCCAACGCCTAGCGCTCTTGCTAGCTGTCCGCGTTCTTCCTCCGCCCGTCGATGTTCTCCAGCTCACGCGCTCACGTTCGTCTGACACCCCGCACACCTTCGTCTTCGTCGGTTTCGTTTTCAGTGGCTAATTACGTCTTCTTACTACAGTACGTCCTTCAATGTTCAAACGGTGAGCTATTTATATACAGCAAGTTTTCAGCGTGTTTTCAGCATGACCAGCGAGATGGCGGGGCTCGTCGCGCCGCCCGTGCTTATGCGGTCGCGCACTTTACCCCGTGAGGGGGGGGGGGGGGGTAGGCGCCCGTTCGCCCGTTTACGCGCGCGGTTATCTTGCGGTGGGGAAGAATGGGGCTTTCGCCGGAACGATTGCGTTGTAGTTACCGAGCGCACGAAGGTCAACTTCGTCCGCGGCAGTCCCCCCCGTTTGCGAAAAGAACACGCCTTTCAAACACCGCGAAGTAACAACTGTGACACTTGTTATTTCGCTCTCGTCTGTACCTGTGAATACGTTTCGTGCGTCGTTTTTGTTTGAGCAGCGCGTTAACTGTCGAGCTGTGAACGTTGTTAGTTCTCTCTCGTCCGGTGCGTGTTGTTTTCGTGCGTCATGTGTGCATGAGCAGCGCGCTGCACGTTTCGACCTGCTTGCCATTCGTCGCTTGACATTCCAATTTGTTGCTATCGCATTCATTGCTTCGCCTTGTGGCGAAACTGTGACTCTTTTGTTCTTTTGATCTTCACACTGCTTTTCCCTGACGGCTCTCCTCGGTTTGGTACTCGCAAACCGGTCGCGCCATGTCGGCGCGCCGTCGTATGGTGTTTGTCAATGCACTTAGTTGGGCCAGCTGGTTCTGCATGGCGATGAAGTGGATGCGCTTGAAAGACGAGGACGAAGAAGAGACGGAACGCAGTGTGTGTCCCGTCTCTTCTTCGTCCTCGTCTTTCAAGCGCATCCACTTCATCGTATGGTGGCCGGCGCATCCCATTTCACTTCCGCTAGCGGTTGGTTGCCGGAAGTTGCTTGAACTAGAGGACCAGGTTGAACCACATAGAGTTCTGAACAGCTGATGTTGCTGCCGGGCAACATGAATATCGGTCCCAAACTACACTCTAGAGCGAAATTTGAGCTTAGATAACGTTAATATGGGTGCAAATTTTGAATATAGACATTTATAGGCAGGTATAGGCATTTAGGCACAAACGCCAAGAATAGGCATTTATAGGCACTATAAAAACACTATAAAACCTCTTCTTAACGTCTAATTCATGCTCATATATCAAAATGGTGCGATAGGAACGCAAGGAACAAAATAGGCATTTGCCTAAAACCCGGTCTCTACTCATAACACAAGTGAAGAACTGCGTTCAGGCTGACAACGACGAATAAATGTTGGCAGAAAAGCGCAGCGCCTTTATAGCTGTTTTCTTGGAGTTATTCTTTGTTTATATATCCTCGACCGTTATTTGGAGGAGATACGGTGTTAACACGGAGACGTAAGCGGTACGTGTAAGTTCAGAGTAGCAATGCAGCTTAGTGGCATATTTTTTAGTGGTGTAGACCACCAGATGCAGTTTTCTATAGATGTCGCATCAAAAGTGTTTAGCTCTACGTCTCCAATTTCCTTAACCAGGTGAACGCAAAAAGTTATGTGGCCGCCCAGGCAGATGCTGTTAGGCTGTTCATACGAAAAGGGGCCAGGCGCATACATTACGTGTGAGATGGCTCAGGATGGAGTCATTCAATTTCTGGACGCAAGTACTCATTTTGGGGACCACTCACTTTCATCTATTGACCGCGTCTCAGTCAAACTATTGTTTACTTTAGCTGAAGACACTCTAAAGTTGTAATTAATGTCACAGCTTGCTTTTACTTGACTGAGGCACTGCAAAAAAAAAAAATATCTTGCCTGTGTTTGATGGAGAACAGCTTCAACAGTAAGCTAAACAGATTAAAAGGGTCGCGGCCTTATTGAAGGATAATATTTGCGGAAAGCTGAGGCTCGAAGGCAATGGATGGATATTAGATAAGAGAAATAATTAAGAAATGCGTATTGGCAGTGCTTTTTTATCTGCACGGTCTCATGCCGTCTGAATTGGGTTGGAGCAACATATCGACGTAATCTCTTTTCATCCAGAAATAGGTTGGGTAGGATACGTGTTGTCGGTGGTAGAGCGGAGGGGGCTACGCAGTAAGGGAGGCGGTGCTTGATTGAGCACCGTGACTAATTCGCCCCGTTTAATGAGGACGTTGCCCATGAAAGCCCTGTTATTGGTAGCGGGTACTACATCAGCCAAGCCGAACGATGAGTCAATGTTCCTCCGTGAAAACAGCACTTGCTTGAAGGACCAGCCTTCATTGATTTTACTATTGCATAAGATTCTTTCACTACTGTTGCGATGGAACACGGCGAAGCTGTTGCTGTTGTGGGTCTCATATTGTGAATATTGCCAGAGTGAATTTGTATATTTTCATTATTGACCATATTCAGGGAACGGAGATACATACGCTGAAAGATTCCTGTGTTTCTCTTGCGCGTGTCGCGTATATAATGTAATGTACAAGAGCAACTCAGGCGAACACGACCCAACCCAATTCCATCCTTTTCGTTCTCTTCCACTAGACTCCCCTTCACGCGCCAGTCACTTCGTTGGTATGATCCACTACATTCGCCACCCCCTCTCCCCTAAAGTCGGAGCTTGAAGACGAAGAGGCGGGAATACAGAAATCACGCGGCACATAAAGTTTCAACTCTCTTGCATGGGCGGGAAAAACACGGTTTTGGCTTTTGGTGCCCAGTTCTGGAATAACTTCCAAGCGGAACGTAACAGGGCCTAGGGCTTTCAGCATCCGAAATGGACCCTCAAACCGGGGGAGAAACTTCTGGCAACGCTGTGGAACACGCTGGGTGCGTCTAACCAGCACGAGGTCTCCCGGTTTGAAAGGGGTGTAATTCTCATCGGAAGGCGAGCGGAATTTCGCCTGGTGATGCGCTATGGCCAGGTGCGCTCTAAAGCGAGCCTTCAGAACGAGCTCCGCAGTACTGGTGTCGTCCGGATGGTGGTGCGCCGTTATGTTCAAACCAAAGAAACTCTCTTGCGGAAGCCTTGGCGTCCTTCCATAGACAAGCTTGAACGGTGACTCCCGTGTGATTTCCTGCTGTGACGTATTGAGGGCGAAGACAGCTGCGGCAACGTATTCGTCCCAGTTGTTATGACTAGGACTCACGTATGACGACAGTATGTCCTTTATGGTACGATTTGTACGTTCCACCAGACCATTTGTTTGTGGGTGCTGAGGGGTGGCCGCTGCATGTCGAATTCCATGGTTATTCAACAGGTTTCTGAATGCGCGCGACGTGAAGGCCGTGCCGCGGTCGGTGATGAGCAAGCGTGGTGTGCCGTGTCAGAAAACGACGCACTCGTTTATGAACGTGAGGACGTCGATTTCTCTATCGACGATTTCTGCGTCTTGTAGCTGTGTTGCGCGTAAATCAACCACTGCGGTGAGTGGTGAGGTGTCGTTGAGAGCTGTCGGGTGGCGAGAAAGGTAGTCAGCGTCCTGATGGCGAGCGCCGCTTCGATGGACAACGGAAAAGGTATAATCTTGCAGTTTTAGAGCCCACCTGGCGAACTTCGCGTTGAGGTCTTTTTTAGATGTGAAGCATCTTATGGCGAAGCTTAATCCGGTGGTGGTGTGCGGCGTGACCAGCCTTACTGCGCATGCGCAAACCCTTTCAAAAAATAAAAATAAAAACCTCCTCTCCCCCCCTCTCTCTCTCCTCTAGGCATCCCTCCCCGTGGCAACCACACCCTCACTGCGCATGCGCCTTCCCTCCTCTCTCCTTCTACGCTCCCCTCTCTCCTCTAGGCATCCTGCCCACGGCGTACACACTCCAACTGCGCATGCGCATCCCCCCCTCTCTCTCCTACGCTCTCCCCTCTAGGCATCCCTGCCCGCGGCGCCCACACTCCCACTGCGCATGCGCGTCCTCCTCTCTCTCCTTAGCAGCGATTGGCATGTTCCAGTTGGAAACACCGCTCCATCACTGCGTGCTTTGCGCCTCCCCAGTTTTCTCTCCTGCGCATCGCTCCGATGAGCGCCAGCGTCAACGCCGCCGCAAGTGTAAGCGTTAGCGCCCGCTGCTTCACATCTACACATGGTTCCCTTTAGCGGGAGATGGTGTAATTTTTGTTTGAAGCCAGCGAAGGGCGACGTTGTCGGTAACGACCGTGAAGGTTTTACCATAAACGTACGGGCGAAATTTTTCGACTGCCCAAACTACCGCCAAGCACTCAAGTTCGGAGGCGTGGTATCGGCTCTCTGGTTCACTGAGCCGGCGGCTAGCATAAGCGACCGGCCTCTCCTGCCCGTCCTCGTTAAGTTGCAAGAGAACAGCTCCGAGGCCAAGACCGCTGGCGTCCGTGTGTAGAATAGTTGGCGCATTCTCGTCATAGTGCGCGAGTGTCGGTGGTGCCTGAAGGGCAGTCTGGAGGTCGCGGAAGGCAGCTTCTTGATCGGGACCCCATTTCCAGCGAACTTCTTTCTTCAACAACTCGTTGAGAGGTGCCGCGCGGGAAGCGAAGTCAGGGACAAAGCGTCGGAAATATGAAGCAAAGCCTAGGAAACTTTTAAGCTGCTTAGCAGTGGTGGGAGGCGGAATACAGGCGATGGCTTGGATCTTCGTGGGATCAGGGCTGATGCCTTTGGCGCTGACTACGTGTCCCAAGTAAGTAACTTTGGAGAAGCCGAAGAAGCACTTCGAAGGCTTAATGCAAAGGCGAGCGTCTTGTAGAGCACGCAAGACCATTTCCAAGCGCCTGAGGTGTTCGGGAAACGTAGGAGCATAAACGATGATGTCGTCTAAGTAAACCAAAGCCATCAACCACTTGAGATGCCCAAGAACCCGGTCCATTAATCGCTGAAATGTAGCAGGAGCGTTGGAGAGGCCAAATGGCAGGCGGTTAAACTGGTATAATCCGTCCGGAGTTGTAAAGGTGGTCTTCTCGGCGTCATTTGGGTCCAGTTCCACCTGCCAATAGCCAGAAAGAAGATCCAGCGTAGTGAAAAAACTGGCACCATGCAGGCGGTCAAGGGCATCATCAAGACGAGGCAGCGGATAGACGTCCGGTTTGGTGACACTGTTTAGTCGTCGATAATCCACCCAGAAACGAATTGTGCCGTCTTTCTTTCTGACGAGTACTACGGGGGACGACCAGTTACTGGACGAGCGGGATATGATACCACGTTTAAGCATGTCATCCACTTGCTTAGCGATTTCTGCGCGTTCAGAGGCAGAGACTCGCCGCGGGTGATGTCGAATAGGAGTTTCAGAGCCGGTATCGATTCTGTGCTGCACCAAAGGAGTGTAGCCGAGCTCACTGGGTGACATGGCTACGCAGTTACGGAATTTTCGTAGAAGTGCTTGAATGTCAAATTTTTGTGAGGGAGTTAAGTTGGGGCCGAAGTTGAATTCATTCCAGTCTAAGGGCGAAGTAGTTGGTGGGGAAGGTGCTGCGGGCTGCACTACTGCCACGACAGATGGTGCTTCAAGGTAGGTACAGGTACCGAGAACGGTGTCTGACGGCACGCGCAGGTTACTGTCGGACAGATTGAAGACAAGCACTGCAAAGGTCTTGCCGGAACACTGATGAAGAGCCCGCGGCATTGCGAATTCACCTCCAGGTCGGGAACAAACGGCGCTTTCTAAAGAATGTCCGTGTCGGCAAAGGACTTCGCGTGGCTGTAAACGGGCACCCACGCAGCAGACGACAAGGGTATGGTAACTGAGGTTGCCGTAATCACCGAATACAAAACCGGTGATGATTTCCCAACTTCAGATTGTTCACTTCTGTTTGCACCCAAGGCCATACACGTCCTCGTGTTTAGAATGCCGAATTGCGAAGAAAATTTAGTAACCAGACTCTTCATCATGCGGTAGTTTTCAGCGAACACGGAACGCACTTTGTGAACGGTTTTGCAAATGACTTGATGCAACGGGAAGTACGACTGCCAAGGACAAGGTTTATTGGAGGCTTCATGATTTGCTGGAGATGGTATCGACGTGGTAGATGTCAGTTCAATGGTGCAATCAGTGCCGCTAAACTGCAAACTAACGCCAAACGCTGCACACCAATCGCAGCCTAAAATCACTGGCACACACAGGTTTGGGACAAGGAACCGGTGTCTCGCTGCCTTGCCAAGCGCACACACATTCAGGCGGACTTCGCCGAGACTGGGTAGAGCAGCTCCGTCAGCCAGGACGAGATGGGGTCGATCGGTCTGTGCAGGGTTCACCGAAAATCTTCCAGACTTTCTTGTCTGGAAGATTTTCGGTGAACCCTGCACAGACCGATCGTGAGAAAACTGAAGGCAGCCCCTGTGTCCACAAGTGCTTCAACATGCTGCGGCGGATCTCCAAGCTTCACCGGCAGAGTTGGCATCTCGGTGAAGGGGCCAAGTGAAAGGAGAGGGGCTTCTGCCATCATGCGGGGTCCTGCCCTCGGCGGCCCGCATAGTAGTTTCCCAAGGGGAAGTTCGCACGAGCAGCCGAGTTTGTCAGCGACTCGGACATTCGAGGGACATGAACGGCGTCGAACGGCTGTCTCATGATCAAATTCTGTACTAGATGATAAACCCCGTTGTTCCGCAAACACAGAAATAGAATGACGTTCGATTGTTATACAAGTTCTCTGGTCATTGAGGCAAAATTTTTCACGTCATTCTGCCATGTCTGCGAAATCATACACCTTTATGTATATTCTTATGACACGTAGACATTTTGGACGCAAAAACGATGGCTTAGTGAGCTGACTGGTTCGCCGAAAATTGCTCTTCAACGCGGCTTTTTGTCTGCAGACGCGACGGGCCACAGCCTAGCGGCATAGAGCCCCGCTGTAATAAGGAATGCGGCAGCGCTCCAAGCTTTCTACCACCAAGGTGTTATAGAAGTACAGGGATTAAGCATGCAGTCAGGTACCTGACATCGAGCGCAGCGAGGAAGCTCAAGTCAGGACTCTGCTGTACACAATGGGAAGACAAGCAAGGACGATATTTCAAACCTTCAACTTGTCTGAAGACGATGCCAAGAAATACAGAGTTGTCAAAGAGAAGTTTGACAAGCACTTCGTGGCTGCTCGCAATATCGTCTATGAAAGCACTTGCTTTCACCGCAGAAGCCAGAATCCCGGCGAGTCCGTCGACAACTTCGTCACAGCTCTGCACACGGTTGCAGATAGGTGTGACTTCGGCACTTTCAAAGAGAGAATGATTCGCGACCGCTTTGTCGTTGGCCTCACGGACACGAAGCTCTCCGAAACGCTGCAAATGGACGCCGACCTTACGCTAGTGCTGTCGCCAAGGCCCGTCTCAAAGAAACAGTACACGAGCAACAGCAACAGCTGCGAAACGACGCCAGTCCATACGTTACTACAATGGAAGCAGACGAGGACGCTGTCGAAAAGAAGAGGGCGTCTTCGCACCCTCTTCGAAATGAGCATCAAACGCATCGCATCGCGGGCACGGCGCCTGACGGTCAGCGGTGTCCTTTCTGCGGACAAGCGTCGCATCCAAGACCGGCGTGCCCAGCTAAGGCATCAAAGTGTTACCACTGCAACGTGAAGGGACACTTCAGTGCGGTCTGTCGCAAGAAGGTACTTCACAAGCAGCAAGGTAGGACTGTCTTCACTTCAGAAAGACAATGCCTTGTATTTTCTCGGTACTGTTGATAACTGCGCCGCGAATGCCAGGTTTATTGAAGTGTGTATTAACGGAATGCCAGTTTCCGCAAAAGTAGACACGGGCGCTCAGGTATCGGTCGTTCCTTCAACATTCCCTGGGATCCCATCGAAGTTAGAGAGAACGAGCATAGTTCTAACGAGATCAAGCGGTAATCGACTAAAGGTTATTGGGGAAATTCACTGCGTTTATTACTTGGAAGCAGGTAGCTGTCAAGCAGACAGTCTTCGTCGTTGCTTCGTTGCGATCCGTTCTTCTTGGTATAGAAGCCTCGGAACGACGTTGACGACGTAACGTCTTCAGGACTTTGGGATCATCGGTACCCTCAGTTGTTTCAAGGGTTAGGTACGCTATCCGGAGAGTATACGATCCGTTTGAAGCCGAACTCTGTGCCCATACGCAGTTCACGTGGCGCGCCGCGTTCCTCTTCCTATGAGAGACGCGGTAAAACACCGAGTTGGATGACATGGAAAAACAGGGCGTCATAAGAAAAGTAGAGGGCCCTTCAGAATTGGTGCGCGGGAATGGTTCCTGTGTGGAAACCGTCAGGAGCAATTCGAATTTGTGTGGATTTAACGCACCTAAACAAAAATATTCTTAGGGAACGCTATGTTCTGCCCACTGTGGACGAGACGCTAGGTTTATTGGCTGGCGCGACAGTATTCTCAAAGTTAGACGCGAATTCAGGCTTTTACCAGATTAAGTTGTCCTACGAGAGTCAGCTGTTGACTACTTTCATCACGCCGTATGGAAGGTACTGCTTTCAAAGGCTGCCTTTCGGAATCACATCGGCGCCAGAGTACTTTCAGAAAAGGATCTCCGAAATCTTGGACTGGCATGCCAGGCGTTGTCAATTTGATTGATGACATTTTAATTTTTGGCAGCACGAAGGCAGAACATGACCAGCGTCTCGAGAAAACGTTAGGAAAAGCTGGAAAAAGAAGGCATAACGCTAAACAAAGGCGAGGTGTTGCTTCGGGGTCACGGAAGTCGCGTTTCTAGGATGCCTCATCAATAGTGAAGGCATAAAACCCGGACCCGAAGAACGTGGATGCCCTCAAAGACCTAGATCCACCTCATGACATAAGCGGGGTGCGTAGAATTCTTGGAATGGCTAATCACCTAGCCAGGTTTATTCCTAATCTGTCACAAATGAGCGCTCCTCTGCGAGAACTTTTCCAAAAGGGTCGAGAGTGGACATGGGGTTAGCCTCAGGAAAGATGCTCTGAGCAGCATCAAGGAACAGATATGTTCTGATAGCTGCATGGCAAAGTATGACCCAAAACATCGGTCAATAATTTCAGCCGATGCCTCTTCATTTGGGCTCAGGCGCAGTATTATTCCAAGAGCAAGGTGATGGGGAAACGCCGTCCAGTGGCGTTTGCCTCCAGGTCATTATCGCCAACGGAGTCTCGGTACGCACAGATCGGAGAAGGAAGCTTTAGCCTTAACATGGGCCGCGGAGAGGTTTGAAGGGTACATCAGAGGACTCGAAGTAAAGTTCGAGACTGACCACAAACCACTCGTAACGCTGCTGGGCACCGCTCGGTTTGCTTCCTCTGCGTATTCAGCGCTTCCGAATGAGGCTAATGCGCTTCATGTTCAAGGTAGAGAACGTACCCGGGAAAAAGCATCTGGTCTTGGCAGATACGTTGTCACCGGCTCCACTCCGATCGAGTCAGAAGGATCCTCAAGCGCTGTCTGTGTCTGAAATTGAGCGCTTTGCTAAAGGTTGCGTCGATACAAGTGGCTGAAGTTAGCGACTTTGAGAAAGTTAAGCAGGGCCAGGCAGAAGATACCGTGTGCCAAACCTTGGTTCGTTTCTGTAGAAACGGGTGGCCACGATATCGCTCTCTTCAATCCTGTATACAGCCATATTGGCAATCCAGGGCGACAATCGCAGTTTGTAATGGGGTTTTGATGAAAGGCATGCGCCTTGTCATACCGCAGCGTCTTAGGGACCGAAGTCCTCAGTCGCCTACATGATGGTCACCAGGGCATCACTAAATGTCGGGCGCGTGCGCGCGAGTCCGTGTGGTGGCCGGGACTGAGCTCACAACTAGCGAAGTTAGTAACGAGCTGCCGAGAATGCTGTATGTCGCGAGAACAGGCTGCCCAACCAATGATCCCGTCCGAGACTCCGACGCTGCCTTGGCAGAAAGTTGGCATTGATCTTTGCCAAATCAAGGGTGCCGGACTATCTGGTCGTTGTTGATTACCTGTCGCGATATCCAGAAGTTGCCGTCTGGCATCGACTACTAGTGATCATGTAGTAAACGATCTTAAAAGCATCTTTGCACGGCACGGTATTCCTCAAATAGTGTTCTCAGACAATGGAACACAATTTAGCTCATCAGCTTTCCACTCGTTTTCTCAAGAATACGGGTTCCGACATATCACGTCGAGCCCAAAATATCCACAGGCCAACGGAGAGGTGGAGAGGATGGTTAATACCATAAAAGGCCTTATTCAGAAATCGAGTGACCCTTACCTCGCCCTATTAGGGTACAGAGACACCCCTGGACCTTTGGGAAAAACTCCAGCCGAGCTCTTGATGGGCCGGCGACTGCGTACTGCGATCCCCCCTGCACCCTAAAAAGCTTGCGCCCAAAACCGTCAACATGAAAAGAGTACGCGACAAAGATCGTGCTGTGAGGGAGAAGCAGAGGAGGAATTTCAATCGCCGGCACGCTGCCCGCAATATTCCACCCCTTCTGCCTGGGACCAGTGTGTGGGTTAACGACTGTAATGCTGCAGGCGCAGTCATACGAAACGCCAAGAGAGCCACGGTCCTACGTTGTTAGAATGGACTCTGGCGTACAAATCGAGAGAAATCGGAGGGCTCTCGTACGTCTCGAGCATAAGGCTCATGACGAGGACGGAAGTTATGACTTCCCCCTGGGCATAAGCCCGCCAAACAGAGCCACAGATTTCATCCATCCGCCAATTGAGGAGACTGCCGGTTCAAATGTCGTTGATGACAGACAAGCTGTTCCGTCACCAGCGGAAGAGCGAAGTGATTACGTGACACGCTCGGGAAGAAGGGGTGATTGCACCGAAACGTTACGGTTACTAGTGCTGAAAATTTTTGGGGCCGTTATTCGTGTGTGGTCGTTGTGTTACCAGTGTCCGAAGTGCCGTAAATGCTCAGTGCGACTCTTTTTGCACTTGTGCAGTGAAGTTTCGTGACACAGTGCAGTGACTCAAAAAAAAAGGAAGATGTGGCGTTGCATCGAACGCGACCAGCGCTTCGAGGAACGCGCGTCGGAGCGCATCGACGTGGTCTGCAATTCGACCCAGCGACGCCCGCGTTCCAGAATGGCTGCGGCGTCTGGAGACGCCGGTGACGGCTCCGCCCACTGGGGCTATAAAAGCTAGACGCTCAATAAACGAGGGGCTTTTTGGTTTGGGGCTTGAACGCTTGTCTCTTGTGTTCTTGCTTCTGCGCGTCTGCCCCGACACGGTGGCAGTAACGCAACAATGGCCATGCGCGAAAAAATGAATTGCAAGAATGAAAGGCAACGATGGAGTGTGGCAATGTAAAACTACAAGTCACCTTGGCAAAAATTACATTTTCATACCAGAAACGCCCCATGACTTACAAGCCCACTATCGAGAGAGCATCAGTCGTTTGTGAACGGCGCATACAAATAGAGGTGTGGCCGGCGCACCTTCCTGGTAGTAGCGTGGAAGGGCCAAGATATCTGTAAAATGGTAGCGTAACTTCCGTAGTGGCGCATGCACCAAGTAGTCTGCGGCTCGTTGCCACCGTCGCCACCTACGTATCGCGGGGACAACTAACAGCGAACAAATAATCAAAAATACAGCATGACGTCACAATGCAATGAGGTCACGCTGCAGTATTTGCGAGCAACAATGAATATCGAGTCAGGCGGCCGTTATCGGTACACATACTGATTGCAAAGGTAAAGGGAAAGTGCACAAAACAAAGTTCCGGTGCTTCCCCGTGTAGGAGCACGTGAGTCGCAGATTTCATTGTGTGAAAGGCTTGAAAGGTCAGGTCCCGCCGACACATTATGCAATG
Organism: Rhipicephalus appendiculatus; assembly: GCA_030522465.1. Lineage (NCBI taxonomy): Eukaryota > Metazoa > Arthropoda > Arachnida > Ixodida > Ixodidae > Rhipicephalus > Rhipicephalus appendiculatus. The sequence continues at coordinate 6,497 of JALIZH010024675.1, read as the reverse complement.
ACGTAGGTGTTGTGTGGGATTTCAAGGTGCTAAGACGAAAATTACACTTTGTACGCCACAACTTACCAGCAAAACGAAGAGTTGCCAACGAAACAGAGAACGTCATTGTTTCCACTGCGTCTGCTTGAAGATGGTCAATTCAATTGGAAATGTTCAGTCATAGTTACAAATTGTGTGAACTTATATTTTCCACGCAAATGCACGTGATAAGGTATATTTAAGAGAAAGAAAGAACTGTCTACAGATGTTACTTGTACGAACCGACAAATGAAAGCTACATAGATTTCTCAGAAATAAGGGTCTCGATTTGAAGAAAATTTGTGTCTTGCTTAGGATTTCAAACCCGTGCCAAGGCCTTTCCGAGGTGGTCGCTTTACCGTCACAGTTAACCGGCATACCATAACACTAGAGGGAGAAGGCACCCTTGAAAGCATGACAGCCCATTTAACGATATTGATGACGCATATCAAACTTCTGTATAGTTTGAACTCATTATAGGCACCTTATCTAGACGGAATACAAGCACAAAACGTGTAAAACGTCTGTCGAAAATTCGGCTAAACAAGTTAATTGAAAATTTTATTCCTAAATTCTTTAGAAATAAACAAGTAGGCAGCTAGCAAATTTCGTACTCTGCATAAGAGCAATCAAGAAATCTGAACTTCTTTCCAGTATGTTCCCCACTACGTTGAATTCATACTTGAAGCTTGTGGTTTACGGCTGCCGCAATGTCACAGTGTTTGCAGTGCTCGGCTGCTGACCCCGGCAGTCGCATTTTCGATGGAGGCGAGGATGCCAGAGGACAGCGTACTCAGGTTTAGGTGCACGCTAGAGAACCCCGGATAGTGGTAAAATTCCGTACCCCGCAAATGCGGCTTGCCTCATAACCACATCGTGGTTATGGCAAGTAAAACATCCGAATAAAAAAAGTGGTTATCTCGCCAGGCTTCATTAAGTCACGCTAAATTCCTTGCGAGCCACACATCGCGAGAAGATGCCAAAATCAAGACACGAAACCACCACATTTTATTTCGACCATCACTACATTTTCTGCGGAATCTTGACGCACAATTTACTTGGCGAAGAACCAAATGACAATCAATCAGGCCAAACATCGAGAAAGTACGAAAACACAGTCCAGCTTTAGAACACACTGGCAAAAACAACGAAAGTATGCGTGACATCATTTCTATAAATCACAAGCATTATACAGATCACGAGTATTGCGCTAGGACGCTAAATCATAGGATCAATCTTCTGTCTTTGCGCAAGTGTTATACATCCTTTTTTGGATATATTCTATTCAAGGTAAAAAGCAATTAACCGGAGGAATACTATACACATATCTGAAATTACGCAACCATAAAAAGAAGCAGCAGGCCCTTTCTTTTCTTCTTTATCAAACAAGGGAATTTCTGCGTGTTATATCGTGCATAATAACTGACAGCATAAATGGAGACATCGCTGTTTATTTCATCTTTTTCTGTACAGCGGCCCATGAGCACGTGTCATCTCATAGCGCCGTTGTCAATAGCGACGCTTTATATATAACACTGCGCACACTGAGTGAACCACGGGAAGTCACGCACTAATCAAATTCGATGTTCACATACAATGTCTTGTTGACTATGAAGCCGTTGTATTCAATTTCGCGCCAGCTGATGTTTTCACTCTGCATCATCTTGTTTATAAAAAGAGGAGAGGGCTTCTTGAAGTATTCATGTCCATGCCCGGCTAGCGGCATTATAATGTCCTTCTTGCGATCCCTAAGATGTGTGATGATCAGTGTGATCTTCCTTGAAAAGGGCCACTCGATGTAATCGTCCCATTTGCCGTGAGAGAGACGCAGATTAAAGTCAACGTTGACATCATCATTAGTCTCTCTCCGAAGAGTGCAAAATACCTCGAAGGTGTATCCACCTGACATGGCAGTAACTAGGATGGCCTGGGAGTAGTATTCTCCTTTCAGTAAGCCACGTGTGGCATAGATATCGAAGAAGGCCACCATGGTCATGAACGCACCTGGCTTGGAAGCAGCGCGGAACGGACCCGCAAGCATGGTTGCTTTCCTCGCAGACTTGAGGTGACTTCTGTGAATCGTTGGGGCTTCTTCTGGTTGTGCGACGACACTGAGAGAATGGTGCTGTTGTGCAGTGGGTTAGAGCGTGACTGGGTCTGACAAGTGGCCCGACCGTCAGACGTGGACACGAGCAAAGCAATGATGCCTTCTAAGCGGCTGTACAACGCGGTGTTCTTATCTCCAGTGTTATCACTGAGCGTAGGTTTCTCAACACGGAACTAGTCTGCCAGTATTGATAAGCAACGTGTACACTTCTGTAGCTCTGGCAATTGGCAAAGTACATGGCGCTAAGAACATCGGTCATGTGAGAGGATGCATCGTAATCCATCGTGAACGGACGGCGTAGCCTGCTTCGGCGTTACAGATAGGCGCAAACGTGAACCACTAGCATTGACTAAAGGGACCATATTCCGGACACATCAAAGCAAGACAGGGGGGGGGGGGGGGGGGGGTTGTGGAACGATGGAAGAAGGAAAATGTCCTGCAGCTGAAACAGGAAAATTCCGCCTTTAACAGCGGAGCTATTTTGCGCTCAGTAGGTACACGTAGTGTACGTAAAAAGTCGGGTCTGTATGCGCGACAGGAATTGCGCAAATCCTCATACCGAATACAGCAGGTGCGAGGGAAAGCAGAGACGTTAGAGGGAGAGAAGAAGAGCGATTGACAGCACTGGGGAAGGAGGTCGGAGACGGGGGCGGGAGAGAGTAAAGCCTAGAAAAACGAGGAGTCCTGAGACAAGGAGTAGGGAAGGAGGAGAGCATTAACCCCACACGGCCAAGGGGAGAGGAGGAAGTAATGGAGATGGGAAGCGGAGAGGAGGAGAAGAATTAAATAAAAAGGAAAAAGTTTTCGAAGTGTTATCCGAACCCGAGTACCTACGGTACGATGGCTAGCGTTGTAACCACTCTCCAGGCGCGGTAGCTGAACAAGCATTTATGGAAACCATATGACTGCGTTGCTATGTACGACAAAATAAGAAAAAGATAAAGAAAAATACAAAGAATGAAAGACAGGAAGAAAAAACAGCAATAGAGAGAAAGAAAGCAGATCATACCCATGTATAGTATGGTACAGCAAAGGGGTTTGGTGGCCGGGCCAGCTGACCGCGACGGGGAGCCGGCTTTCGGCCGAAAGTGGGACAAAACACTGTCCCACAAGCAGGCCGGCGGGACAGTGGGACACCAGCCGCAAAACCGGGACATGTCCCGCCTAAATCGGGACGTCTGGTCACTTTAGCATTGACTGATCTTCATGCGAGAGAAATGAAATTGCTGAATAAGAGGCGTAATCCATAACTGTCTTAATTGCCTTGAGCACCTGTCCTGGCAGTCGCTCTCGACCCATATCGAAACTGATCGGCCAATATCTGTGTCGCTGAGCACTTCCCGTGTTCTCACGAGAAATCTCAAAATACTTCGATTAATGTTCAGGGCGCTTGAATAGTTATCGAAATATGTCGTCTAGTTTGCAAGAACTTTATATATCATCGAGCGCTAAAACTATGTTCATCTATATGATGGAATGTCCTGATTACTTTCGTTAAGAGTGACATATAGGAAAAAAAATTGGGGAACCCTTAAGTTTCGCCTTTAAGAGTTGAACTTAAGTGTCTGCTTGTGGTACTCGCACCCTGTTGTATGCGTTCGGAAAACTTTGTATTTCGTCGCACTGGCTAAGCATAACTACGGGCCTACATAGAAATAAGTGTGTGGTGGAGATGTGCTCCATCAGGTATACCGCAACGATCTTAGCTGGCGACAAGAAAACCGTTTGCTTTTTGAATGAATCATTGAATTAGTTTTCCTTAATTATCTTGACAGTTAACTGGCCCTCAAGTGAACTTATGCTGTCACATGTATCCAATATAAGTCTTAACTTCACCCAGTATGCTGTTAACCTTTTCACGCCCATGAGGGTGCTTCGATCACGGACACACCCTTTGTACATCCTTATTTCTGACAATTTTTTTCACAGGATGGGAATACGACACAAACGACCTTTGCACACCCTTTAATCAAATAAGGGTGCACGAAGGACATATGTTGAAATATAACACCCTAATAACTGGTAGGATGTGGGGTTGTTTCTTAAAATGTTGCATCTATACATTTTTGTGAAGAAGTTTCAGTAGGTTCTCTTACAAAAATGAACATTCATTGTTTTTAAACGTCTTTCCAAGGATCTACCAACTTTAATGACAGCCTATGGACTTTTACGTTCTATTAACATGCCGTTAAAAGAAAGTTACTTTACTTTAGTCTAAAGACAGTTTCTCTGGAGAAAGTTAAAATAATGTTTATTAAAAAGATATCTGTGGCGTAGCCGGGAGATATTCTGGGGGGTTTCAAACCCTCTCCCCCAACCGCCCATGCACCGCAACTTTTACATTTGGCATTTGGCCACGATTAGACGTTCTGACCGGCAGGCCTTACGTTGCATTAAAGGAAACATGTGCCAGACAAATTTGTTGTCGGTTCCTTGGACACAACTATGCTTCATTGTCCTTCAAACACGGTCCAATAACTCGGTTCTCTCATTACGGTCGCCTCATCGCTATTCGAAAATGAAATCTTTCTGGCAAAAATCAAGAAGCAATGGATGGAAAGTTATGTCAGGCAACTAGAGCGACCCTCTCACACATGTTATGGGAGTGTCCCATTACAGCAGCTAAGATGGCAGTAGCTCCGGATGCTCTCTCGTCGAAGTGGGCAGCCGCTCTGCGCACCTCCAACTTCAAGACACAAGAATGGCCAGTCCAGCGGGCACGCTAGGCGGCGTTGAGGCAAGGCCTCGAAGTCCCCTCATGGGAGACCTGAACCCGGGTTATTAAACATCGCCGGACTTTCAATAAAGTTGTTTCCATTCCATTCGAAAATAACTTGGAGTGCATTCATCCTTAGTGTCTGTGTAATGATTGTCCTCCATAGCTCTGTACGAAACAAACAATAACTGATATGACACACATGCCAACGTATGCATATGTACGAGGAATATGTCATTGAATGCGCGGTATTGTATTTTCCTGATCCTGAAGAACAATGCAAACTACACGCGCTGTTATCACCACCGGTTATTGGTAGACAGACAAGAAAGCGGCGAGGCAAGCGTAAATTGCTACATATTTATATCAGAGGCGGTAGCCTTACCAACCATTGGCAGTAAGTAGATAGGAAAGCGTCTAGGTAGAGTGGGCGTCTATATCCCCTTCAGAGGCAGCGGCCAGGTTTGTGTGCGCAACTTGTTCAAGCTAGTTGTGTTAACTTGCGGTCAAAAGAGAGCAAGATAAATTGCTCATTGGATGAACTCAACATTCTCCATAGTGTGTCTTGTCTCAACCTCAGTGTGCTGCGTATGACTGTAACCGACCACTTTGGTGAATGCAACACGATGTCCGACGAGTCATTGGACGTGCCTCATTCCAGAACCAACGTCAAAAGTATTACTTTTCTTTCCTCGAAATGAATACAATCAAAAGCTAATTGCGTACACATTCGGGGCCTATGTCTCCATTCTTTTGATATCAAAATGGAACATCACTGACGAGATAATAACTAAATATTTAGTTACATGCTAATCACAATTTATGGCTGAAACTCACACCTAACAAAAGATTCCTTCATTTTATTTACTGGAATGTAATATTTAGTGCTTTGTAATTATGCTGTGTGAATTTGACACGTTCGTAGACAGTGCATCATAATTGGCCCCTGAAGGGGATAGTTGAGCCCCGACATCTTATGTTACGTTACTATACAGGGTGTTTCAAGAAATGTGTCCACTATTTTTAAAAAATCAGAAAAATGCGGTATTTGCTCGCTGTCTTCACAATTGCTTTTTCTGTAGCGGCAGGCATCTTAAGATAGTTGAAGACATAATTTGGGACAGTAATTAAGAAAGTTAAATTAATTAACTTTTTTAGTTAACGGAGTTAGGAAGTTAAGTCCAACGGGAGAATTGAAGTCCTTCATGCGAAGAACCCATTTCAGCTCTGAGATTTCGAAAAAGCGGCCTCTATTAATTATTGTGGCGTAATGAAATTCAGGCAAATTCAATGGCGAAATCGAAACCCAAGCACCGATGAGCGCAACAAGCAGACGACTAGAATGACGTCACTGTTCAAGACAATGGTTACAGAGGTGCACTTCTTCCCCGTTCGTTAACGTATATGCGTCATGCGTGCTACTACTGCAAGTGCAGCCCACACACCCACGCACAGAAGTCGGTTGAGGGTTGATATAATGACGTTCACTCATTGTGGACGTCTCAGACGAATACGGCAGTTGCGCTCTTCCGCGTTTCGGTTTCGGTTTGGCCGCTGAATTAGGGAGAATTTCATTACTTCGCAATTATTCCTAGAGACCGCTTTTACGAAATTTCAAAGCTGAAATGGGTTCTTCGCATGAAGGACTTCAATTCT
>JALIZH010024674.1:0-34427 GCA_030522465.1 Rhipicephalus appendiculatus | reverse complement strand
AACAATTTATGTTGAGAAAGCAGCAACAACAACACGCCATGCCTTAATTTTATGGGGAGCTGTCTCAATGGCCCTTAAAAATCCTCTCCTCTGCCCTCCCCACTTGCCAGGCACATATTTTTGCCAGGATTTAAGGAACATAAGCAGGCTTCGGACATAACAACTTGCACTAGAATGAAGACTGCGGTACTACATGTTTATGTATTATTCGGTGAACTGTCATACAAACTAGAGGAGCGCACGAGGGTGCCAGAGGGCGGTCGTATTCTGCACAGTACACTTATTCAGTTGGACCTTTCGCGCCATTTTTAATGCTCAGAAGGACTGAAATTGGCTAGTTGGTAAGGATTCATAATTACGAAACGGTGCCACCAAGCAAGACGATAACACGAGTGAGCACACAAAACACAAGCACCGAACTCTCTCAAATGAACTTTTATTCGCATGCGCGAAAAGAACAGGACGCAGGACCACGGTGCAAATAGGAAAGACAGGGTCTGTATCGACAGATGACAAGAGCAGACGCGCCAACGTCGTCTTCCTCAAAGGAACGGTGGTTGCTGCTCGTGCTCGTCACTTCGTCGTTCTTCCCGCCGGCTTTTAGTCGTGACAATATATACAGGTGACCTCATATCTATAACAAAACAAGGAAACCAAGAACCATACAAATAACACAAAAAAAACAGAAGTACGGCTACCCATTCCGTCAACGTTCTTGGTACAATAATACGATAATGTAGACAGAGCGGTCAAGGGCAATTCCCCTGAAGTTTCAGGCATAAACCACCCCTAAGATGAACAGGAACCCGATGCTTGAAGGTAGTGAAGCCACTCTAGACAAAAAAAAAAAAAAGAACAGCATATCCAGGGAGTGAATGATGATGAGTGGGCGAAGCTCCGGAGCTTCATCGGTAAACCGTGAATCTTCCGCGAAATTCACCCAGTACATCATCAAAGACGTGACAAACACTGTGTGTACATATACAAGAAATTTATATTTTAGTCGTGAGCCGTGATTTTTCGTTTTGTTTTCGTTTCTTCGTTGGTCGTGGTTACCGTTTACATAAGCCGTGGCTTCCGTTCCCCCTTCATTATAACGGCTTTATGGTCGGTGAAATGGAGAGAGAGCGGTTCCTGGATGGGTCTAGTCGAAAGTTTGCAAAGACGAGATCGATGCAGGTTCCTCGGATGGTGGTTGGTTGAATGTGGTCAAACGATATGCATGTGAGACCATATCGCGATGCCATGTGTTGTATGGCATCGCGATCGTCATCGTCATCAGCGTCATCGTTATGACGCATAGTGGGTACATTCCATGTGCTGTGCCATGATGGCAGCGTCATCGTCATCGCACAGAGGTGGCTACGACGACGACAACGACGCAGGACGACGCCGGACTAGCCTACGCCCTAAGGAGTTTCGCCCCCTAAAACACTGCTGGTGGCATGATTTTCAATGACAATATCCAGATTTCTGGTGAAGTCCCTGATCCTCACCATTTGCTTCTGCAGATTAAGTGTGCTGCTCCACCTATCGCTCAGAGCACAGCAGACATTCCTATGACTCTCGAAACCTCGAGCGACAATGCTGCCGCACCCATTGCTGAAAATGATGATCTGCCAAAAGCTCCTGATCATGCTGCTGGCATACCTCATGGAAATGGGATCAATGTGGCTGGAACGTCATCTGCACTTTCCTTGAGCAACATAGTGGCACTCCCGCAACGCGGAAACGTGGAAGGTCAAAGGGGCACACACTAACTGTAATTGGTTTACCTAGACGGTGAAAGTTTGGCACGAAAGAGCAAGGTCCCTTTAAGTCTCTGTTGGGGCAAGAAAAAATATGAAAATTTTTGGTTTGCTTTGTGGGTGAACATGCTGCAAAAGCTGCAATTCAGGGCAAGAAACTTGGAGGAAGACGTCGAACAGACGCCCGAGAATGTCCATTGTAGCATTTTAGATTATCTTTTTAGATGTGAAGCATCTTATGGCGAAGCTTAATCCGGTGGTGGTGTGCGGCGTGGCCTCCCTACTGCGCATGCGCAAACCCCTTAAAAAAAATAAAAAATAAAAAAAAACCTCTCCTCCCCCCTCTCTCTCCTCTAGGCATCCCTCCCCGCGGCAACCACACCCTCACTGCGCATGCGCCTCCCCTCTTCTCTCCCCTCCTATGCTCCCCCCCTCTCTCCTCTAGGAATCCCTGCCTGGGCTCCCACTGCGCATGCGCGTCCCCCCCTCTCTCACCTCTCCTACGCTCCCCCCCTCTCTCCTCTAGGCATCCCTGCCTACAGCGTCCACACCCCACTGCGCATGCGCGTCCCCCCCCCCTCTCTCTCTCTCTCCTCTCCTACGCTCCCCCCTCTCTCGCCTCGTGACGCCGACGCAGGCAGCGTCTGCTAGCGAGTTTCTTGGTTGAAAAAACCGACTGCTCGCGCTGCACAACCGTTCACTGTCCATCGCGTATATATGGCAATGGATCTTGACCTCCAAGGTGGTGCCGGTGGGAGATTTCTCCTGTGCGTTGTTGAACAATAAAAATTCGCAGCGTGCGCGTTAACTAAAAGCGCACTGCGGGTCTCTGTGTACAGTTGGAATCTTCTGTCTCTCATTGCCCATTAGCAGCGATTGACATGTTCCAGTAGGAAACACCGCTCCATCACTGCGTGCTTTGCGCCTCCTCAGTTTTCTCTCCTGCGCGACGCTGCGATAGCGCCAGCGTCAACGCCACGGCCAGTGTAAGCGTTAGCGCCCGCTGCTTCACATCTACACATGGTTCCCTTTAGCGGGAGATGGTGTAATTTTTTCTTTCTTTTTTAAGCAACGCGATTCTTGGCCACTCCCCCCAGTATGGGTGTGAGCCAGAAGCATAAAATGTACATCTACATTTTAGATGAGAACGTTGACGTAAATGCTGTGTGCAGCTTTGTTGCAGATGATGCTTGATTGGCAGGGGAAAATGTGCTGTAGTATAAACAAAAGTTGCAACATTGGGAATGTAACACATGCAAAACAGATTGTGGCGCACATGGCTCAGTCTTGTGCAATTGGTGTTTTGTTGTGGTACCACATGCCATGCGTGCATCTCAATAAGCGACTAAAATGTAAAATTTGGCATTGCGGTGACTGTGCATGAGATGCAAGGTTTCGCCTTGTGTTTATTTAGTACGAGATTGGGAAAGAAAAATTACTCTTTTGAATATCAGTCCACGTTGCTTCCGCTTATACACACGTGGGAACAACTGTTGCGGATTGCAGTTTCCTTAATCTTCCATACTGTGTTTCGCAACATTAATTTGAATGTCGTTCCTAATAGTACAAAGCACGGCTTACATGAATTAAACAATCTCCGGAAACATTGGCTTAAAACTGGCAGAAAAGACTAAAAGAGGCATTGATGAAAAAGCGGCAGCATGAGAATGCTTGTCTATAGTTATGTAGGATTCTGCACCAAAATGGAAGCGCAGCAGCTAAGAAATCCTGCTTGTTTTCCTCATTCTCCTAATTCTTCCAATTTACCTGAAGCAGTTCATGATGGCGATGTTTTCAGACTGCAGTAAACTTCTCTGAGTAAAGGAGGGCAAATGAATTTTGCATAAGTAAACAATATTGTTGTGACATCATTGCGATTCTCCAATTGGTGTAATCTTACAGACATACTTTAGCTGGCATTCTGTCAGGTCACCATACACCGCCAAACCGGGAGTTGTCTGCATTTTTGTTTAACTTACCCTGGTGCTATTCTGGCGGTACACAAGTGGCGCTGTCAGTTGAAAGAAACTGCCAGTAAACATTCCCCTGGGCTATTTTGCCGGCGCAACAGGCTGAGGGTAAATGTGCCGGCACACACCTTGACGTGACCGCGTGCATGCAATAGGAAAAAAACTGGCGGCAACATTTTTTTCCGGTAAATTGTGCCAGCTGCGGATGCTACAAGCGCAGCCCCTATTCTGCCGGCACATGTATTGCCGGCACGATAGGCTCACCGGAAATATGCCGGCAGATAAGTCTCATGGTGATGGGCAGCCAATGGGAAAAAGTGTTGGCAACTTTTTTCCGGGTTAATGCGCCGGCTGCCGGCACTATAGGCGCCGCAATTTATTTATATCCGATGTCAGCACAGCTTATAAGACAACCGTTGAGAGGGCTTTGTTTTCGTGAGCACCAAAAAAAAGAGCGCGAGAGTTCTCTGGACATGTGGTAGAGGAGTTGATGTTTTGCAACCACAAACTGACAGCGTTGAATCGCTAGGATATACACCAAACTTTCAATGCTATATCTTTTATAGCATTATCTCCTTGTTTATCCTCCACAAAAAAACTGCCGAATGGTGACGTTGCGTCTGTACTCCCTCTCTCTTTCTCTTTCGCTCGCTTTTTCTTTACGCTTCTGTGAATCTACATCATAATTTTTTTTCTGTGCAGGGTAACGTACCGGTTGTTCTAAACTGGTTAAGATCTCTCTATCTCCTGTTTCCTCTCCTGTACTTGTTTTATTTTCCGAAAATAACGTTAATGCCACAGTAGACGACATTTCGGTATTACTGCTATCCAGGGCTGCATTTTGTGGAAGCTAGACTACATGGGCTGGCGATATGATTCTGCGTACATTGGTCGTGTGCTTGCGCTGCATTTACTAACGGTATCCGGCACGACGGAAACTATGCCGGCGCTAGGTATCATTAGCGAAAAGTACTAGGCACTATGCGTTACCTGCGAAATGTCAATGTTGAAGCAAATCTCACCATGTAAAAATGCAGAAACAAAAATGTGTGTTCTGCAATCGTATGCACAGGTGTTCTCCTCCTCAACGGGAAAGCTTTGGGTCGAAAAGGAAATCCGTCATGTATGCTGAAAAGAATATTACGGAACACGGAAAGCAACCGTGACAGGTGCGCAGAATTCGGTAAGCAGCGAGCAGGAGCGTGAAGCTCGTACTTCGCACCGCTGTATGTCGCAACTGGAAATTGCATCGTGACATGCGCACCCTCATAATAAATCGCAGTGCATGCACGCCATTCCCGCACACTATGGGCACCGTTCCGTATTCCTGAAAAAAAGAAATATTGTTGACGCAGTCAGAGATAACGAACATAATCTTTCGTGGCGTGTGCGAGTTGCCAGGAGAAATGCCGAATGCCCCTCGACGTGCGATGTAAAAAAGATAAAACTTGTTTTTCGGAGCGTCTCGGAAAAGCTGAAGATGAAGCTGTACGCGCACGACCTGAATCCACACAGAAGAAATAACGCATGATTCAGGATAAAAAAAGCAACTTTGTTCCGACACCATCTCAGTCTTCTGGGACTGCATACATGAAAGAAAGCTCGTCATCCGTGAACGCAATCTCATGCAAAGTGAGAGCTGACGCCTCCACACAAACCAGACCAGGCATGCACGACCGCGAGCGAAGAAAAAAAAAAGAAAAACAAATCGCAGGGACCATAAGGTTGTAGTGCACCTGAAAGGAAATGCGGCATTTGAAAAGGAAAAAAAAAAACAGGCCTCTGCGTGAGAAGTTATGAAAATGTGACAACACGGATGCTGCTACGAAGTGCGATGAATTATGCACTTCATCCACACTCTGCACATAAATTAAAGCAAAATATATCCTACAAAACAATGAATGATATACAGTCAAAACACCGCATGTGTGAGTTGAGAATGCACAATTAGCTTCATGCGCCTTCGGATGATAAATGAAGACGTGTGACGGCTGCGATTTGTCGTGCATTTGGCGGCTTCACATCAATAACATAAGAGTTCCTGGATGTTTTGCACAAGGTACAGTTTGCGAAAATACGCATGTACCTAACATGACACAAGCCCCTTCGTGCGGAAGCTAACCTTCGCGTCGTCTGTGTTGAAAACAAGCATAAAAACATTGGCACCATTAACCACTCAGCGTTTGGGCGCATTGATGTCCCATTTATTTTTATATACTATCTGACTTAGTTATACATAGTAAAATGGATTACAGTGAGAAACTTGGTTCTTCTTGTTGAAGCTGCTGAAGCTGATGTGTTGCTAATACTATGGTTGACCGTTCACTTGAGAACATCTTTGGGAACCAAGAGCACTTCTGCCATTTTGCTCTCGAGTTGGCATCCATAGTTTAGTGTATAAGAAAATTTGCATAGGAGGGTGTGAGTGTAAAAAAAAAGTCACAGTTTCGTCGCAAAGGCGAAGCAAGAATGCGATAGGAAGAAATTGGAATGTGACTCGAAGACCGACCAGCACCTTGATACTTGCAGCTTCCCGCTGAAGCACACAGAAGGACGCTCGAAAAGTACGCGCAGTTATACACAGGACAAGCGTGAACTAACAATTATCACAGTTGTTACGCCTTTGTGGTTGAGCAACACGCCGCGAGTGTCGACAACGCAGAACCCGACGCTGGAAACCACATCTTCTTCTTTTAAAGTGTGGCGCGCGGAATGACACCTCCGCATCTCCTGCCATGTTGTGGCGTTTCACCCAAGGTGTACTCGGCGATCTCCTTTTAATGCGATAGCAATTATATGGACACCTTCGGCTGATTTTTGTCGTTGCCATCATATCCCGGATATGTATATGTATTTATATATATAAAAAAGGCATAAAGAAAAATCAGTCATCAGAAGCCGAAGGGAATCGTGAGGAAATGCGAATGCATTTCGCGCGCGCTTCACTCCATTTATATATGGTGGTTGTGGTTCGAAAAAGGAAAAGGCGCCTGATTTCTGCAGCCCGGTCGGGAGCAAGGCGCAGCGCCCTTTATTTTTTGCTTTTTCTTGTTTTTTTTAATTGTTTTTATTTATTTTTTTTAATTTTTTTTCATGTATAGCTCCGCCGAGCTCTGCCGCAGTCCGCTTTTAGTTAACCCGCACGCTGCGAATTTTTATTGTTCAATAACGCACAGGAGAAATCTGCCACCGGCACCACCTTGGAGGACAAGATTCATTGCCATATATACGGGGTGGCCAGTGAACGGTTGTGCAGCGCGAGCAGTCGGTTTTTTCAACCAAGAAACTCGCTAGCAGACGCTGCCTGTGTCGGCGTCGCGAGGCGAGAGAGGGAGAGGGGGGAACGTAGGAGAGGAGAGAGAGAGGGGGGCGCGCATGCGCAGTGGGAGTCTGGACGCTGCGGGCAGAGATGCCTAGAGAAGAGAGGGGGGCGCGTAGGAGAGGAGAAGAGAGGTGGGACGCGCATGCGCAGTGGGAGTGTGGACGGCGCGGGCAGGGATGCCTAGAGGAGAGAGGGGGGAGCGTAGCAGGGGAGAGAGGAGGGGAGGCGCATGCGCAGTGAGGGTGTGGTTGCCGCGGGGAGGGATGCCTAGAGGAGAGAGAGGGAAAGAGGAGGTTTTTTATTTTTATTTTTTTTTTGAAAGGGTTTGCGCATGCGCAGTAAGGGTTGTCACGCCGCACACCACCACCACCGGATTAAGCTTCGCCATAAGATGCTTCACATCTAACACCTGCCGGCGCGCACACCTCCTCAACGTATCCTCCTCATCCTCCTCCGCGGACAACGCCGCACAACGCCAACGCCGCACAACGCCAACGCCGGATGCCTGACATAGCCCGACTATGAAATGCATTCGCATTTAAAAAATTCCAAAGCACCTTATCGGGGATTCGAACAAGTGACCCCTTGCTCCACAGCCACGCGTCATGCTTGTGCCGGCGATATAACGGCGATCTATTCATATGCACCATTTGCCTCTCGCGGTAGGCAGATCTCGGAACAGCTTGAGCGTGTTTTCTATCACGCAACGCTTTCACAATTTCTTTGAAATTAAAAACTTCCCTTGAGGCCTCCTTCTGTGGCCTCAGTGGCCTCCTTCTGTACTACTCATGATGCAGGAAAAAAAATTTGCCCGCGTATCTGCGTGCTTCGCTGCAAATGTCGTCGAAAGACGATAGTCTTGTGCCGGCCGTACTACTATGTTTTGCCTTCCCTCAGACAGCGCCTACTCTACGCTGAATTGGCCGCATCTAGCTGGCATTGATAAAATAGAGCGCGCGATATTGACGCCATTGAAAAAAATTGCACCATCTCCCGCTAAAGGGAACCATGTGTAGATGCGAAGCAGCGGGCGCTAACGCTTACACTCGCGGCGGCGTTGACGCTGGCGCCCACCGCGGCGTTGCGCAGGAGAGAAACCTTGGGAGGCGCATTCACGCAGTTCTAGACCGGTGTTTTCTGCTAGAACATGCCAATCGCTGCTAATGGGCAATGAGAGACAGAAGACTCCGACTGGACATAGAGACCCGCAGTCCGCTTGTAGTTAACGCGCACGCTGCGAATTTTTATTGTTCAACAACGCACAGGAGAAATCTCCCACCGGCACTACCTTGCAGGTCAAGATCCAGGGCCATATATACGGGGTGGCCAGTGAACGGTTGTGCAGCGCGAGCAGTCGGTGTTTTCAACCAAGAAACTCGCAAGCAGACGCTGCCTGCGTCGGCGTAGCCAGGCGAGAGAGAGGGGAGCGTAGTAGAGGAGAGTGAAGGGGGACGCGCATGCGCAGTGGGGGTGTGGACGCCGCGGGCAGGGATGCCCAGAGGAGAGACGGGGAGCGTAGGAGGGGGAGAGAGTGAGAGTGTGGTCGCCGCGGGGAGGGATGCCTAGAGGAGAAAGAGGGGGAAAGGAGGTTTTTCATCTTTTTTTTTGGAAGGGTTTGCGCATGCGCAGTAACGGCGGTCGGCCGCACACCACCACTACCGCCACCACCGGATTGAACTTCGCCATAAGACGCTTGGCATCTAAAACATGAGCTTGTGCTGAACCAAGGGCATTTCACCGTGTCCGCCGCGGTGGCATAGCGGTTAGGGTGCTCGGCTGCTGACACGAAGGTCGCGGGTTTGATCCCGGCCGCGGCGGTCCCATTTCGATGGAGGTGAAATGGGAGAGGCCCGTGTACTGTGCGATGTCAGTGCACGTTAAAGAACACCAGATGGTCGAAATTTCCGGAGCCCTCCACTGCGGCGTCTCTCATAATCATATCGTGGTTTTGGGACGTGAAATCCCACATAGGATTATTATTATTACACCGTGACCAAGTAAGGGCCACTGCCAGCGGCAGCAGCTTATCGTCGGCACAGGGTTTTTCGTGCAAAGCGTCGCAGTTCGTGCACAGTGTAGCATTTTCAGCGCAGCCAGAAAAACACTAGGGTCTTTAGAATTGCGCATCTATGTATTTTCTAATAAAAGAACACACGACCTGACATTTACATATTAATGTTGCGCCTCAAATATGCGTATTATTTGCTTTTTGATCGAATATGTTAACAAGTATGAACGCAAATACCAGTTCAAGATGGCTGGGCGTTTAGAAAGTGGTTAAACTTTGGCCGAGCAGCTGAATCGGGTTACGGACAGACAGACAGCCAGACCAAATTTTTTTCGTTGAAGTATTCCAATTTTGAAAGACTATCGTCCTTGAAAAAATTACACCATCTCCCGCTAAAGGGAACCATGTGTAGATGTGAAGCAGCGGGCGCTAACGCTTACACTGGCGGCGGCGTTGACGCTGGCGCTCACCGCAGCGTTGCGCAGGAGAGAAAAATGGGGGAGGCGCAAAGCACGCAGTGATGGAGCGGTATTTCCTACTGGAACATGCCAATCGCTGGGCAATGAGAGACAGAAGACTCCGACTGGACACAGAGACCCGCAGTCCGCTTTTAGTTAACGCGCACGCTGCGAATTTTTATTGTTCAACAACGCACAGGGAGAAATCTCCCACCGGCACCACCTTGCAGGTCAAGATCCATTGCCATATATACGGGGTGGCCAGTGAACGGTTGTGCAGCGCGAGCAGTCGGTTTTTTCAGCCAAGAAACTCGCAAGCAGACGTTGCCTGAGTCGGCGTCACGAGGCGAGAGATGGGGGGGGTGCGTAGGGTAGGAGAGAGAGGGGGGGGGGACGCCCATGCGTAGTAGGAGTGTGCACGGCGCTGGCAGGGATGCCTAGAGGAGAGAGGGGGGGGGAGCGTAGGAGGGAAGAGAGGAGGGGAGGCGCATGCGCAGTGAGGGTGTGGTTGCCGCGGGGAGGGATGCCTAGAGGAGAGAGGGGGGAGAGAAGGTTTTTATTATTTTTTTAGAGGGTTTGCGCATGCGCAGTAAGGGAGGCCGCGCGGCACACTATCACCACCACCACCACCACCATCGAATTAAGCTTCGCCATAAGATGCTTCACATCTAAAACATGGCAATCGTTCAAACACTCTCGTAAAGAAAGCGCGATTGCTTACCTTCTGCGTCGGACAGCCGTAATCCACCGCCTTCGCTTTCGCTCATGAAATGGCACCGGAAACCTGTGGAAGTGCATTCCTGGCGATTGTTTGTATGTGTTTGAGCAGACGACAACGCAGCAGGTATTTTTCGACATCGCTGAAGCCCGACAGAGTCGTTAAATCACGATGAAAACACAGCTATCCGTGCACTCGCGTACACGCTCGCGGGAACACTGCTCGCCCGGACCCGCCGACGCTTCCGAGCCGTGGCGGCAGATGGCGTCGTCGGCACTTTGCGCATCGCCTATACGGGGGTGGCCAGTGAACGGTTGTGCAGCACGAGCAGTCGGTTTTTTCAACCAAGAAACTCGCTAGCAGACGCTGCCTGCGTCGGCGTCGCGAGGCGAGAGAGGGGGGACGCGCATGCGCAGTGGGAGTGTGGACGCCGCGGGCAGGGATGCCTATAGGAGAGAGGGGGGGAGCGTAGGAGGGGCAAGAGGTGGGGAGACGCATGCGCAGTGAGGGTGTGGTTGCCGCGGGAAGGGATGCCTAGAGGAGAGAGAGGGGGAGAGGAGGTTTTTTATTTTTTTATTTTTTTTAAGGGTTTGCGCATGTGCAGTAAGGGTGGTCACACCGCACACCACCACCACCACCACCGGATTAAGCTTCGTCACGCTTCACATCTAAAACACCCCGTGCAAGCGTCTGCACTCTAAGGCAAAAGGGTGTTAAAAGGGTGTGCCGTTCGTCCTCTTGGGGACTAATGGGGCTGCCACAACCATTAGTCCTTTAAGGACTAACGGCACGGGTCTAACAGTTAGTCCCCTCAAGGGACTAACATTTAGTCATCACATTTACACCCTCGCGGGCAACCGTTAGTCCCCACAGTTGCACCTCAAGGGACTAACATTTAGTCCTCACATTTACACCTTCGCGGGCACCCGTTAGTCCCCACAGTTGCACCTCAATGGACGAATGGTTGGTCCACTGAAATGCTCCACTGGGATGAACTTTTAAATGCGAAGCATTTCTTAGCGAACTTCGGCGACTTTGAGCGTATCTATCTATCTATCTATCTATCTATCTAGCCGCCTACGACTTTGTGCTCTCCAGGCCGTATCGTTAATGGTATTTATACCAAATTTGGTATGGCATAACATGACTGTATGATGAACATAGATGGCTGGTCATATCATGAAAATCATGACTAGCTTGTCATGAAAAGCATGATTTACATGCCACGCTCATGGCGCGCTCGCGGCCGTTTCGTTAGCTTGATATACACCAAATTTGGGATTGAGTGACATGACTGTATGACGAACATAAAGGCCAAGTTTAATATGGAAATCGTGACATGTCACGTGCAACATGACTTGCATGCCACGCTCATGACACTCTCGTGGCCGTTTCGCTAGATATACACCAAGTTTGGTATTGACGGACGTGACTGTATGACGAGAATAAATGACAGGTGGTAATGTGAAAATCATGACCTGCATGTCATATACAACATGATTTACATGCCACGCTCATGGCGCGCTCGCGGCCGTTTCGTTAGCTTGATTTACACCAAATTTGGTATTGCGTGACGTGACTGTATAACGAACATAAATGCCAAGTGGTAATATGGAAATCATGGCATGTCATGTGCAACATGATTTGCATGCCACGCTCATGGTATTCCCGTGGCCGTTTCGCTAGCTTGATGTACACCAAATTTGGTATTCAGCGACGTGATTGTATGACGAGGATAAATGACAAGTGGTAATATGCAAATCATGACGTCATGTGCAACATGACTTGCATGCCACGCTCATGACACTCTTGTGGCCGTTTCGCCAGCTTGATATACACCAAGTTTTAAGGAGAAAGCCTTCAATGTCTAATGGTCACGTCCGCCCGTCCGTCCGGTCGTCCATCCCTCCCTCCAGCCGTACCCTGGCACAATGCTAGGTGGGCGCGGGGGGCGCGCAAAGGGACGCCGGTCGCGTGGAACTCAACAGCGCCCGCGCTTTGCTTGCATAGCGTCGCTTTGCCCGGCGTCTCTAATCATGCAAGGAGGGAGACGCGCTCATCACGTTCCATTCTTACCGACCCCGTCTCAGTGGGCACAGGCATTCGAGGAAAACACTTTGGAATTGACAAAGTGTCCGCCGATTTAAACGCTGGAACGCGGATGGCGTCTGCACGATGCCCAGAGCGCGAGAATACGAAGGCATGCGAAACGGAGGCCGATTGGTGTCGCGTCTCGCTGCGATTCGAGGTAAAAAATTAAGCGAACATAAGTGCCAGGTGGTAACATGAAAATCTTGGCATGCATGTCATCTACAATGCCATTTACTTGGCACGCTCATGGTGCGCTTGCGTCCAGTTCGCTAGCTTGATATACACCAAAATTTGTATTGCGCGACGTGACTGTATAACGAACACAAATGACAGGTCCTAACATGTAAATAATGATGTGACTATTATGTACAGCATGATTTGCTCCTTGCTGGCTGCTTCGCATCACATCGATTCCCACAGTGCGTGGGATCTGCCGGTTTTTTATCCTCAGTTCAAATGATGCGTTGATCACCAGGGATGATTTTGCACAGTTACTCTCTGCAAGGCTTAATACTTTTCTCGCGTGTTTTTCTCCGCAGTGAGCCACAAATGGCGCAGAGAAGAACACGCGAAAAAATATTTAGTCATGCTTGTTTCACTGCTTTCGCAGTCAATGCAACAACGAAAGACAAAAGTGAGACAATGAAATGTTTAATTTTTTTATATACATATTAAGTTTCTGCATTCTTTCGGTGAAATCGCTGCCAGATGTCAAATTCAGGTCCAGCCGCGTTGTCATATCTCGTACAGTCGTGTTGGTCAAGCTGCTCCAACGGAAGCGACAGATGACTGGCATTGCACGCACAAGCGTATGCAGCCTTATGCACGTAGTGGACAACGTCTGCACAAAAAGATTGCAAACAGTTAAGTCACATGTGACAGTGAGGAAGATACACGCACATGACAAATACGTGCAAGGTGAAATAAATACGCACGTCTAAAATATGGCATGCAAATATTTCCACCGCGATGTCATACATAATCGAAAACGCATTTCGAGTCACATAGCGCAATAGCTCAAGTGCGGCAGCCGCAACCATCATGCCTAGGCGCCGCGACCGCCGAGCCGCCAACGAGTCGGCGAGTTCTCTGCGAGCGGCGCCGTATACAGCTCGAGCAAGCGAACGCGGGGCCGAACGCGGAGCTTCTTCGGAACATGAAAGTGGAAGCCTTTTTGCGTGGCGCAAATTCTCGAGTTCCGGCACTTATCAGTATGGAACGAGTGTGCAAGCACTTTCGTATACAGCAAAGGTAATGGGTAGATACGTTTGACTGAGCTTTGTGTGTACATTTAAAGGGGCCCTGCAACTCTCTTTGAGCATGGTCAGAAAACACTGCCGATCGGTAGTCGAGGCTCCCAAGAACACGCGAGCCAAACATTATAGCCCAGCTGACGGCCTGGAATTAACAATAAATTCTCCAACTGAGCCAAAATTCGCTTTCTCTTCTCTCGACCAATGATGCTATACACTCTAAAATAACTGCGTCATACCCTGAAGTTCCACGCCATTGGCTACACGCTATTCCGGCCATTCCACGCCATTGCGGCCGCCGCAGCAGACTGCCACGTGTACGCGCGCGCGCGATTGCACTGAAAAGCCGCGCGCTCGAAGAAAAGAAAAAGAAAGAGTGCTCAATGTCTCGAGGCGGACGCGACGTACCTTCTTCTCCTGCACCATCCCTCCCTGCTTAGCTTCCAGCCCTTTCGTCGGGACGAGAGAAGAGATACGACTAAATCAAATACAGCGTGCGAGAAATCTTTGTTACTCCGCTCGCACTGGACGGACTCTGGAAATTTTTTTTGCCGTGGTCAATTCGTGAGGCAATGAACGCCTCTAGTGAAGCCATTTCATGGCTACTTAGAAAAGTGTCGCAGGGTCCCTTTAAGCTCTGCTCATCACGCATCCCCTTATTGCATTTCGCTTTGATTAGAGGAGATAGAACTGTGTGCACATCCGTGAATTCCGCATGGCAAACCGACTGGGAGCTAGGTTCTCTTCCGAACCTAGCTCCCAGACGCCCTGTTCGCAACTATTTGCCCCCTAATAATCATAATGTAGCGCGAAAAGACACAACGGACACAGAGAACCACAAACCACAGGCGCTACCGATGTACCTAGCACGGCACATAGCCGCCACGATGTTGGCCACAAGCGAGTCCACATTTGGAAGAGCAGAAGGAACACAAAAAGGAAAAGGGATGCCCACTGTACGAGAAATGTTCTGCAGAAGGACTTGTTTTTGGGCTAGTTGGTGTTTGCTTATCCAACATCGTGGCGGCTATGTGCCGTGCTAGGTACATCGGTAGCGCCTGTGGTTTGTGGTTCTCTGAGTCCGTTGTGTCTTTTCGCGCTACATCATGATTATAAGCAAACACAACTAGCCCAAAAACAAGTCCTTCTTCAGAATATTTGCCCCCTATTTCGCTTCGTCGGTTTTGTATGTCAACGTGAATAGACATATTTATAAGCCCTCTATTGAAAGCCCAGAGGTCTGCCAACAGGCAATTCCAAATCTCCATACAATCATGCAAGAACGTTCTGCTTTGAGTATGTAGATAAAAGTATGAGCAACCACAATGTGAAATATTTTGTTGCTTGAGACACTGTCGCCTCAAGCAACAAGCGTAGGCTGCTTCTTAGTTCCCTTATTCCAACACCGCATTGCTCCATAGTAGCGCAAGCTTGCTTTTAAGGGTCCTTATCCATACAATCTACCCCATCCACTAACTACTTCATACATGTTGCCGCATTCACAAAACAAATTCTTTACGGCACTGAGGAAGATTATTGTAGAAATGATATATGCGCGGTAAAGGACTTGTCTGGCTGCACCTTTCGCCCATTTGACTTTTGTTGCCCTTACGACGCTAACTCTAAGTAACTTCGAGCAGGAGCACAGTAAACGAGCACAGTACCCTGGAACTCTCTTTCCGTGCCTCCCAAGCACTTGCCGCGTCACGTCTGAACGAAGTCCGGGTCGTTCCGGCGCCTTCATCTCGACACAATGTAAGCATTTCATTGACGTCGGGCTCGGACGCGAGCCGCTTCTTTTTAGGGGCGAAGCTCCTGAGGGTGTGGGTCTGTCCCTCCTCTGTAGTTGTCGTAGTAGTAGTAGTAGTAGGTAGGTAGATAGCCACGTATAGTGGAATGTACCCACTCCACATGATAAAGATGACGATGACGCAGTATAGTGGAATGTACCGACTACACGTGATAACGATGAAGTATAAGCGCGTTCCAGTATGCTGGAATGTACCCACTACACGTGATAACGATGACGCTGATGACCATGAAGTATAAGCGCGTTCCAGACCACACATTCTCTTTCTGCCATGGATGAAAACGATCGAGCTTCGCCCACTCATCATCATTCACTTCGTGGATATGGCGTGATTTTTTTTTGTTATGACGTTCATCCTCCGTGGGCCGTGGCGTACATGTACCGCTCATCCGCAGACGTGAAAGGCGCTCACGCATCTCACGCAATCGCAGTGATGTAAAAAACGTCTACACTCAGACGCTCTACTACTGTCACAACAAAGTGTAAAGGCGAAAAGGCATGCTCGTCGTGAATGTATCAGGCCTCCATGGGCGTGTCAATAAGGTTCCCGACAGTAGATCTTTTGCCCAACGAGCTCATTTGCCTCTATTGCGGGATGGGCGTGTGAATAGCGATGTCTGGCTGGCATTAGCCCTTACCAACTGTCTCAGTTTAATAAAAGTGGGAAATTTCCACCGCCGCTTTTCTAGCTCATTGTACAACAAAACGCTTACCCTTTTCTCAGAAAGATATCATAATTTTCAACCGCGCAGTCTTGTTTGCGACAGATCTTAAAGAATTTGTGTTCTAGCTTTGATTACAGTAATGCGCATGTCAATTCATCTAGTTCATCAACATTCCCGTACCTCACGGGGTTTCGCAGAAATTATTGGCCTATCCTGCCGTAATAACATCCACAAGGTTGCTAGTTCAGCAAGTTGGAACAGTATCATTCTGAATGTGATAATTTCATTGTGAAGGTGGGCCAGCGCCTTTGTGACTTATCGACTATAGCCTTCAACTACTGAGATTGAAGAAATCGTTCGCAGGGCGCACATGGCAGACCCATCATATAGGGAAGAAATGCAAAAAAAAAAGAAAAAAACCACGCATCGGTGTGCTTAGATATAGTGCGTGGTAAAGAACCCCGAAGAGGCCGGAATTAATACGGAGTATTCCGCCCCAGCGCATTGGGTAATTATATCGATGTTTTGAAACGTAGGCGCCCTAAAATTATTATTGTTTTTATTAAAGGGACCCTGCAACCCTTTCTCAGCAGTGTCAGAAAACGCTTCGTAGTCGAGGTTGTTGAGAACACGTGAGCCAAACATCATAACGTTTTTTAAATGCGAAGCATTTCTTTGCGTACTGTAAGCACTTTTGCGTTTCTATCTATCTATCTATCTATCTATCTATCTATCTATCTATCTATCTATCTATCTATCTATCTATCTATCTGTCTATCTATCTATCTATCTATCTATCTATCTATCTATCTATCTATCTATCTATCTATCTAGCCGCCTACGTCTGGGTGCTCTCGTGATCGCCCCCCTTAACTTGGGGTAGACCCAAAATTTTTATGGGAGGGTAAGAGGTATTGACGAATATTTCTGGCTGGTCATGACATGAATCACGTGAAAATCCCGTCGGCTACGTCGTCAAACCCTTTCCTGAACACACGTGTGGCACATACCCGCATATCGCGGGCCGCAATAAGCGGGTATACGCAACAGGTGTTTGACAATTTATATCTACCCAGGAACGGCGAGGAGAGACATTAGTAATTTAAATGCAAGAGCGCTAAGAAAAAATTGATTTTGGCAGCGTTGACCCAACGAATGTAAATATTAAATATCAGGGTCCCAGCGGGAACCGAACCCTAGCAATCTGCATGGCAATCAACTATTCTACCACAAAGCCACACGAGGTCTCGTACCTACTTTGGAAAAAGACACTACCTTATGCAGGTGTAATGTTGGTGGAACATAAATTGTTGTTGCAGGGCTGGCTGTCTAATTTTACTAAAGTTACATATGTAGTCCTAGGCGGCAGGCGTCATGCCGGGTGAACATCCGTTGTATACTTAAGCGCCATCCATTGTAGTTGGTCCACGAAGCACTATCCAGGGCTGCCATCCTCGAAGAATAAGTGCTACATATCAGAATACCGCTTCTGGTGTTGGTAATACCCATGTTTCTGTTGGCATCGTTACGCAACTGTAAACAACTGGTTATATGAAAGATATGTGACTGTTCAGCATATGTCTGTGCGTACAACATCTGTACATATCTTTAACGTCATTTCGTAACGTATCGCTCAATAAAAAAAATTACAACGTAGTCACCTTGCCTGCCCCTGCTTCGCATAACATCGATTCCCATGGTACTTGGGATCTGCCAAATTTTTTTGTTCTCATTCGACAGCGCCTCCATACATACACCCCACAAACTTCGAAGTACAGTGGGTTTCCAGCACTTTCGGATCTCTTGCATACGCATCGCACATCTAAGTTATCTAGTATAGGAAGCTCATATCTACAGCAAAAAAGATTTGAGAATGAATCGGCCCCAGAATGCACTGAAGTTTGCCTCTCGTACACATTGACCTGACATTTCCAAATTGGCAGGAAGCTATATAAAAGAGCAAAACAAATTTTCCTTGCCTCATGCATACCGCGTCAAGAGTTTGGCAGCCTTTCCAACCCTGGGCGGCGAGCGCCGCGGTGCGCAGGAGGAGCGGGTCATAACCTCTTCTGAAATTACACTGTCTCCTTGCGATTGGAAAAGCCGGAGAGGAACCCGCGGATGCACAATGTCGGAGGCCATGATCCTGTTCTGTGGTAGACGATTACGACACAGTTGCAAGTTGAGGAGACAAAGGAAAGTTTATTGAACTAGAATACGCAAACACTCGAGGCACCAATACGTTAAAATCTTTCAAATTGCGTGAGTATAACTTATACAAACGCTAGACGCAATTTTACTCAGACTTCAATAAAACACTGTGCGCTACAAGAAACTATAGAAAAAGAAAAAGGAGGAGAGTGAGTGCGGCAGGTATTACCATGCACTGTCTAGAGAGCCATGCAGAATTTTACGCACATACCTCCCTTTAGTTATTCTGAATAGCCTACCTGCTCCACCTGGTTGCATTGCAGAGTTGTGCTGAATGTTTAGTAGCCTTACTAAGAAGCTGCAGATTATAAAGTGCTGATGAAAGGAAGTTATGGTTCCTGCTTATTCTTTAAGCAAACGACTGCAAGATAATGCAAAATGCCTGGTAGTGTGCGGTTATATATATGTTCAATATATGTCTGTGCGTACAAAAATTTGTACCTATCTTAAGCGTCCTTTCGTACCGTTTCGCTCATTAAAATTACACCAGTCACCTTCCCTCCGCATGCTTCGCATAACATCGACTACCATGGTACGTGGGATCTGCCAAATTCTTAAGGCGAAAGCCTTTAATGTCTCATGCTCACGTCCGTCCGGTGTCCGTCCGGTGGTGGTGGTGGTGGTGGTGTGCGTCCTGAACACCCTCACTGCGCATGCGCGTCCCCTGGCCCTCTCTCTCCTCTCCTACGCTTCCCCTCTCTCTCCTCTTGGCATCCCTCTCCGCGGCGTCCACACCCTCACTGCGCATGCGCGTCCCCTCCCCCATCTTTCTCCTCTAGGCATCACTCCCAGCGGCAACCACACCCCCCACTGCGCTTGCGCGTCCCCTCCCCCCTCTCTCCTCTCCTACGCTGCCCCTCTCTCGCCTCGCAACGCCGACGCAGGCAGCGTCTGCTAGCGAGTTTCTTGATTGAAAAAACCGACTGCTCACGCTCCACAACCGTTCACTGGCCACCCCGTATATATAGCCACTGGATCTTGTCCTGCAAGGTAGTGCCGGTGGGAGATTTCTCCTGTGCGTTGTCGAACGATAAAAATTCGCACCGTGCGCGTTAACTAAAAGCGGACTGCGGGTCTCTGTGTCCAGTCGGAGTCTTCTGTCACTCATTGCCCATTAGCAGCGATTGGTATGTTCCAGCAGGAAACACCGGTCCATCATTGCGTGATTGCGCCTCCATAGATTTCTTTCCTGCGCAACGCCGCGATGAGCGCCAGCGTCAACGCCGCCGCCAATTTAAGCGTTACCGCCCGCTGCTTCGCATCTACACATGGTTCCCTTTAGCGGGAGATGGTGTAATTTTAAGGCGAAAGCCTTTAATGTCTCATGCTCACGTCCGTCCGGTGTCCGTCCGTCCGTCCGTTTGTCCGTCTGTCCCTCCGTCCGTCCGTCTGTCCGTCCGTCCGTCTGTCCGTCCGTCTGTCCCTCCGTCCGTCCGTCTGTCCGTCCGTCTGTCCCTCCGTCCGTCCGTCTGTCCGTCCGTCTGTCCCTCCGTCCGTCCGTCTGTCCATCCGAGCTCCGGCACGGAATGAGGTGGCCGCCGGAGTGCGCAAACAGACGGCGGTCGCGTCGGACTCTACAGTGTTCGCGCTTTGCTTGCGTAGCGTCGCTGTGCCCAGTCCTTGCAATCATTCTGACCGATGCCGTCTCAGTGGACACATGCGTCCATGGAATACACTTTCGAATTTACAAAGGGTCCGTCAATTTAAGCGCTGGAACGCGGATGGCGTTTGCGCGATGCGCAATGCGCGAGAAAATACTACCGCATGCGAACGGAGGAAGATTAGTCTCGCGTCTCGCTGCGATTCGCGGTAAAAAATTAAAAAAGAAAACACGCAGACATTCGGTTTCTTTGTTATCCCAGTGAGAGTGTAAAAGAAAAAAAAGACATGGCATAGTCAGTGGAATGGCCACACGCTTTCGCCGAACACACTTTGGAATGTACAAAGTGTCCTTAATTTTTTTTTCAAAGACAGCTACCAATCACTCGCTCTTGTCTCGACAAATGACGTCACAAGCCCAAATGACCGCGACATGAGCCCAGAGTGCACGGCCAATGGTTGATTTGAGCACCGTGAGCTGCTTAGTTATCGCTGCCTCCGTGGGATGCCCCCCGCGCAACCACTCGGCACTCGCGATCATACGGAATGTAAGCAGCACGTTTGAAGAAGAAGAAGAAAAAAGAAAGCCTTAATGATCACGACGCGCGCTTAGGAACAAGCGTAGCTGTTTTTGCTCTTTTCATCTCTACGCTGCGGGGCATCGTGCTCGCTGGTACGAAAGGAGATGGAAATCGCTTAAAGCGTGCGGCTAATCGCTGTAACTCCGCTCGTACCTGACGAATTCTAAACATTTCTGCGGGATAAGATTCGAGAGAGGCGAAGTCGCTATTACAGTAGTTCTTTCGAAGTCAGACTGTTTGTAAAAACCTTCTGAAAATGACACTGTCGGCTCTTCGTTGTTGCTCAGTCGTGCCCGTAATTTTCTCAGCTTAAAGTAATTTGGAGGTGCATATTTGCGCATGTCACCTCTAGACATGGAGCGGCTGGTGTCTTGTGAAGTACATGATTTTATCCCCAAAGTTCGATTAATAGCGCAAGTACGATGAATACTTACCTTGGCGATGACACTCTCCGAGCTGTATAGACAACATGTTTAAGACATATGGCCTAAAAAGTGTGTTAACGACGCATGTACGGTCTTCACAGATTGAAACACATCAAAACAATTTTGTATAACGTCTGGTATACGTGACTGCTGGAGGCGAGAGAGAAAGAGAGAGAGAGTGGATGGGGAAAATAAGAAGATAAAAAAGGCCGCTATGTTCAGCCTCTCGACGTGAGGGCATGGCTCAGCGCCCAAGAGACGAACATAGAGGTGATGTTGCCTCTGATGTAAATGTACCAGGTGACATTGCCGTTGTGGAACATGAATGGAAGGCGTTCCAGAAGAAGGTACGCACATTATTTAGGCCCTACTTGCATTTTAATCCGTGAATTCTGTACGTATATTATGTAAGGTGGTGGTAGCCATGAAGCTATAAAAACCAGCCTTGCTGGTGCAGGGGTTACGGCGCTCACCCATAGGTCGGCAAAACATGCGGAGCTCACTCAGACTTACTCATGAAATATGTTTTGCCCTTGGGACTCACTCGGACTCAGATTCACCAAACTTTTCCTCAACCGGACTCACTTGGACTCAGATTCACTAAAATTTTTCCAGTCGGACTCACTCGGACTCAGACTCCCGAAAAATTTTCCCAGCCGATTCACTCAGACTCACACTCACGGCTCCATCTGAGTCTGAGTGAGTCTGAGTGAGCCGACTCATGAGTCCATTAACGTACAATTGGCTTCTTCGAACTTGGTGTAAATGCTCTTTAACACAAATATCTCGCGTAATTGGTGTTGCACACGGCGCCTTTTCATCTCGTACCTTATCAGTGGTTGTAATCCAGTTAGGACTTTTTTTAAGAGATAACTCACGAAATATTTAATATTTTTATCAAAAATTCCCTATAACCCTACTGAAAAAATCCGCATGCAGTCATGCGGAAAACATACGGATTCCGCATATTTTCCGTATAAGATATATGGATTTTGTACGGACGTATACTGATGCTTACGGATATTGTAAGGAACATACGGAAGCATCATATGGTACATAAGGAATTCCGTATGGGCGTACGGATGTGGCCATAAGGAACATGCGGATGCCATATCTGTTATGCGGATACTCATACGGCTATACGGAATATATGGAAAGAACAAACGGAATCCGTATGGGCTATGCGGAAAGATCCACGTGGCAATAGTAGTATACGGAAAGCATGGTGTTCTACGTGAAACCATGACCATAGGCGAGCGCACGGGGGGGGGGGGGGGAGGGGCGCCCCCCTTTTTCTCTCTTGTCACTTAACAGGGAGGGGCCGCCCTCCCTCATAGCCTCCTCTATACTTTCTGTGCCCGTCAAACGCTCCCTCGGTGACCGTCGTCATTCCCTCTCACCCACCATGGTATTCGCTACATTCCACCGCGGCGCGGCGCCACCTACGTTGGGCTTGTCTTTCGTGGCTTGAGGCGCTCCTGCCAGTGTATCGGACGCTGCCGTGTGTGTGTGCCTGCAGGAAAAAGTTTATAATCTGCAGGATCTCGTAACGCCTTGGGAACCCGGAGGTGCATGACGCGACCTGCCACAACGCTAGTACATCGGAGAACCACCTATTTTTGTGTCACCATGGACTTTGCTTGCTCGACCACGTTTCCCGCTTGCTTGGCATTACAGCTTCGAAGGTTTACCCGCCAGTGAGAATGCCATGCCTTCATTGCAGTTAAGGATGGCGGGTCAATGCGATTACCTCGCAACGGCAGGACCTGTGTGAGAGATTGTGCTATTTCTACAGCCTCATAATATTTAGCATGGTCTGTGCTGGCAGACGTGAAGAAGTGCGTGTGCGGCGGTGCGTGCCAGTACAGTGGTGTCGTGTCGTTTCGCATACAGTGCACATTGTTTGTACTTATTCTGCATACGTAGGTACGCGTGCAGAATAAAGGTTCAGTTTTATTGCCAGTGTGAATGCCAGGCATTCATTGTAGATAAGGGTGGCAGATTAGTGCCATTCCGTTTGCGGTGCCATGTGAGATCTGCTGCTGTTTCTACATTCTCGTCATATCTGGCATGGTCAATGGCGGAAAGTGTGAACAAGTGCATGTGTTGTGGCGTGTGCCAGGGTGTCGTGTCATCTGACAGTGTGCATTGTTTATGCTTATTCTGATTGGTGTGTGCCCGGGTGTAGTGTCGCCTGACAGTGCTCATTGTTTATGCTTACTCTGCGTGTGAGAACTGCCACTGTTTCTACATTCTCGACACATGGAGCATAACCAGTGGTGGCAGACGTGAACAAGTGTGTGTGTGTGGTGATGTGTGTCAGGGTGTCGTCTTGTCTTAGAGTGCGCATTGTTTGTGGTTATTCTGCGTGGTGCATGCGAGGCTGTTGTCATCTGACAGTGCACATTGTTTAGGCTTGTTTTGCGCGTACATGTGAAGAATAAACATTATTCAGTTTACTTTGAACCTCTCGATTAAGCTGTTCTCCAACAAGTTCTCACTTAATGGAAGACCTTGCCTGCATTGTATGGACTCGCTAAACCAAAATGACTATGGTATTATGGCATCCATAATACCACATTTCCGTATGTATGGAAGCCGTATATACGGAGGATACGGATCCATATAATCCATATATATGGATTATGTGGATCCGTATCATGCGGATCCGTACCATGCGGATCCGTATCATGCGGATCCGTAATACCATAATTCTATATGTACGGATCCGTATCTTCCGTACATACGGATTTTTTCACTAGGGAAAGAGTGTGCGGGGGGGCGGGAGGTGGGAGTCACGGCACCCCCCCTTTTCAGTAACCCACGCTTCCGATCAATAAATATTGAGCTGGCGTATGAACCCTGGTGCTTTGAAGTATGCGTGAGTCGGCGTGATATAAGCGTGAACCTACGTAAGGCTGATAGTAAAGCTAAGTTGTGTAAGTAGAACCATAGATCGGCACAAATGTGTAGAGCTCACTCAGACTCACTCAAGAAATATATTTTGAGCTTAGGGCTCACTCGGACTCAGACTCACCAACATTTTCCTCAACCGGACTCACTCGGACTCAGACTCACTAAAATTTTTCTAAGCCGGACTCAATCGGACTCAAACTCACTAAAATATTACTCACCCGGACTCACTCAGACTCAGACTCACGGCTCGATCTGAGTCTTAGTGAGTCTGAGTGAGTCGACTCATGAGTGAGTTTGCCGACCTATGCGCTCACCCTCTGGCGGGAAAGTCGCGGGTTCGATTGCGGGCGAGACAAACATGCTTACACTCAAATTTGGCTCATTCCCATGTTCCGCAGGCAAAATATGTCTGTGTGTTTTACGCGCACTTTTAATTTGCTGCTTAAAGGGACACTAAAGACAAATACTAAGTCGACGTTGGTTGCTGAAATAGCGGTCCGGAAACCTCGCAGGGCTAGCTTGGGGCCAAGGAAATGCTTATTTTGAAATAAAATCACATTTTAATGGCCCGCACGGCATTAGCGCACTTCTAATCACCCGCCGGAAAACGGCCCTCCTGACGTAGCAGTTGCCTTGCCCAACGTTGCCCGCCTTTACTGCGCAGCCGCCGACATAAGCAGCAGCAGCAGCAGCAGCAGAGCGAATGTAGCGGGAGCCACAGCAGGAGCAACGGCCATTGAACAATTTTCTGCTTGGTTGGTTCAACTGGGCCCCGCTAGATGGCATCACCTATCCAGCCTAACCAGGTGAAAATGAAAATTTCGAACCACTCGCGCTATTGCCCATAGTAATGCCAGGCGGTTCTTTTTTCAATGAATCAAGCAGAAACGGACAAGCAGCATTTTATTACGTGTTGTATTGCACGGAAGGCTCTTTTTTTTACTGCAGCTGGTGTGATAACCAGCGATTAATTGTAGACGGATCCCCTGACGTCATTAGGATCACTTCAAAATGTCCCACTAGCGGCGCATGTGGTTTCGTACATTTACCTTATTTTCTCGATTAGTAAAACACTTCTGTTGATAATATTGACGTTTTAGACATTCTCAAACATTGATCTTTCACGCTGACGTAAATTCCTCTTTGGCTTTAGTGTCCCTTTAATACCTTGCATATCTTCTCAAAGGAAATGTCTCCTTACTGCATTGTTATATTGTCACGTGGTCGTGACGTTGACGAAGGCAGTAGGCAGTAGTCCAAGATGAAACACTTTATTTCGGCCGAACTTGTGGCCGGTAAACTGAAGGTGAGATTACAGCAATAAACGCTGAGACTGATTGCGGCGAACAGAGCGTCGGCCGTCGATGAACTGAACATCGTTGGAGCGTGCCGGCTTTTATGCATCACGCGTCGAACATTCTAGCCTTATCACTGGTCATCGCGCACGCTCTGGAATAATCTCGAGTGGTCGCGTCTTGCGCGCAATCTTAACAAAACGATCTACAATGATCGCGAAGCCTCTAGAACAATGAGGCGCGGTTTGCTCTGAGCATTGCTGACAGACCTTGAGGGCGAAAACCGAATAGAGCAAAGTGAAAATAAGAAACGCGCGTGGCAATGCCCCCCCTCTGAAAAAGCATCGCCCCGAACACGGGGGGGGGGGGGGGGGAGGTGGCCAATGCATTCAACAATAAATAACAGCAATAAAGAAAGTACAATAATAAAGCAAGAAGTACAGTCCTCAAATTCACTAACGCGCGTAATATGGTTTCAGGCGCACCACATGGACGACTTCAGGTCGCGCACGGCGCCGCTGAGAGTTCGTAATGCCGTCAGGGACAACCTCGTAGTCGAGTGCGCCGAGGCGTCGAAGTACCCTGTACGGTCCAAAGTATCGTCGAAGAAGCTTCTCACTGAGTCCCCGTCGGCGTATTGGCGTCCACACCCATACACGGTCACCGGGTTGATATTCCGTGTGGCGTCGTCGAAGGTTGTAGCGGCGACTGTCAGTCCTCTGCTGTTTTTTGATCCGTAGGCGGGCGAGCTGTCGTGCTTCTTCGGCGCGCTGTAGGTAGGTGGTCACGTCGATGTTTTCCTCGTCGGTCACGTTTGGTAACATGGCGTCGAGCGTCGTTGCCGGGCTCCGTCCGTAGACCAACTTGTATGGCGTCAACTGCGTCGTTTCTTGTACGGCCGTGTTGTA
This sequence comes from Rhipicephalus appendiculatus, assembly GCA_030522465.1. NCBI lineage: Eukaryota > Metazoa > Arthropoda > Arachnida > Ixodida > Ixodidae > Rhipicephalus > Rhipicephalus appendiculatus. Next base: position 8,449 of record JALIZH010024674.1, on the reverse strand, counting down.
CGCGAAGGTCGCGTACGGAAGGATGGCGTCCCACGTCTTGTGTTCGACGTCGACGTACATGGCCAGCATGTCGGCAATGGTCTTATTTAGACGCTTGGTCAGGCCGTTGGTCTGTGGGTGGTACGCGGTGGTCCGGCGGTGGCTTGTGTGGCTGTATCCCAAGATCGCCTGAGTTAGGTCTGCGGTAAAGGCCGTACCTCTGTCAGTAATGAGGACCTCTGGGGCGCCATGCCGCAGGACGATGTTCTCGACGAAGGACTTTGCTACCTCGGCGGCGCTGCCTTTGGGCAGGGCCCTCGTCTCGGCGTAGCGGGTGAGGTAGTCAGTAGCTACGACGATCCATTTGTTTCCGGAATTCGACGTCGGGAAGGGCCCCAGTAAGTCCATGCCGATTTGTTGGAACGGCTGGCGAGGTGGCTCGATAGGCTGCAGAAGTCCAGCTGGCCTAGTCGGAGGTGTCTTCCGTCGCTGACAATCTCGGCAAGTCTTTACGTAGTGGGTGACGTCGGCAGTGAGGCGAGGCCAGTAATACCTTTCTTGTATCCTCGCTAGCGTGCGGGAAAGTCCAAGGTGTCCAGCAGTCGGGTCGTCATGGAGAGCGTCCAGAACTTCTGGACGTAACGCGGAAGGTACTACGAGGAGGTAGTTGGCATGAAGTGGCGAGAAGTTTTTCTTTAGGAGAACGCCGTTCCGCAAGAAAAACGACTCCAGTCCTCGTCTGAACACCTTTGGAACAACGGTGGCCTTGCCCTCGAGGTATTCCACAAGGCCCTTGAGTTCCGGATCGGTTCGCTGTCGTTCGGCGAAGTCATCAGCGCTTAAGGCTCCCAAGAAGTAGTCGTCGTCCTGGTCTTCCTGGGGTGGCAGCTCGACGGGGGCGCGAGACAGGCAGTCGGCGTCAGAGTGATTTTGTCCGGACTTGTAAACGACGGTAATGTCGAATTCTTGAAGTCTTAGACTCCATCTTGCGAGACGACCTGAAGGGTCCTTCAAGTTAGCTAGCCAACACAAGGCGTGGTGGTCGCTCACGACTTTGAAGGGCCTCCCGTAGAGATAGGGGCGAAACTTTGACGTAGCCCAGATGATGGCGAGGCACTCCTTTTCTGTTGTGGAATAGTTGGCCTCTGCCCTGGATAGCGACCGGTTAGCATAACTGATGACCCTCTCCAGTCCGTCCGTCATCTGCACAAGGACGGCGCCGAGTCCCACGCTGCTTGTGCACTTCTGTTTCGGTGTGTTCGTCGAAATGCGCAAGTAACGGAGGCGTTTGCAGGCGTCGTTTTAGTTCTTGAAATGCTTTCTCTTGCGGCGTTTGCCACTTGAACTCGACGTCGGCTCTGGTCAGGTTAGTGAGTGGCTCGGCGATGCGGGCAAAATTTTTGACGAACCGCCTGTAATAGGCGCACAGGCCAAGAAATCGACGGACGGCCTTCTTGTCGGCGGGCGGCGGGAATGTAGCGATGGCGGCAGTCTTCTGAGGGTCGGGGCGTACTCCGGACTTGCTGATCACGTGACCCAAGAACAAGAGCTCCTCGTATGCGAAGCGGCACTTTTGAGGCTTCAAGGTGAGGCCGGAGGTCTTGATTGCTTGAAGTACTGCGGCAAGTCGCCGGAGGTGTTCGTCGAAGTTTGAAGCAAACACAATGACGTCGTCCAGGTACACCAGGCAAGTCTGCCACTTCAATCCTGCCAGTACTGTATCCATAACCCGTTGGAAAGTCACAGGCGCCGAGCAAAGACCGAAGGGCATGACCTTGAACTCGAAGAGTCCGTCTGGTGTTATAAACGCGGTCTTCTCTCGGTCTCTCTCGTCGACTTCAATTTGCCAATAGCCGGTCTTGAGGTCCATCGACGAAAAGTACCTCGCGTTGTGAAGTCGATCCAGGGTGTCGTGAATCCGTGGGAGAGGGTACACGTCCTTCTTCGTTATTTTGTTCAGGCGGCGATAGTCGACGCAGAAGCGTAGGGTTCCGTCCTTTTTCTTCACTAACACCACGGGTGACGCCCACGGGCTCTTTGAAGGCTGGATGATGTCGTCGCGTAGCATTTCGTCGACTTGTTTCTTTATGGCCTCGCGTTCTCGCGTCGAAACTCTGTACGGGCTCTGACGTAATGGCCTGGTACTTTCCTCTGTTATGATGCGGTGTTGTGCGACTGGGGTCTGTCGAACTCTTGACGACGACGAAAAGCAGTCCCTGTATTGCAGCAGCAGGGTTTTGAGCTCTTCTTGTTTATGCGTCGGAAGGCTCGGATTGATGTCGAAAGCTAGTTCATGGGCTTGGTTCGTCGTAGCATGTTCGGTAGGCTCGGCGAGGGCGAGAGCGTAGCTGGCTTCCAAAATTTCTTCGATGTAGGCGACCGTCGTGCCTTTGCTCACGTGCTTGTATTCGTTGCTGAAGTTCGTAAGCATCACTGTTGCTTTCCCTTCACGCAACTCGGCGACGCCTCGTGCGACGCAAATCTGACGGTTTACAAGCAGGTGCTGTGCACCCTCGATAACGCCTTCGAAATCTGCGGGTTTTTCGGTGCCGACGGAAATGATGACGCTGGAGAGAGGCGGAACGGTGACGTGCTCTTCTATCACGTTTAATGCATGGATCCCTGGCGTCGTCTGAGTAGGCACCGCTTTTTGCGAGTTAGTGTTATCGACTCAGACCTTAGGTCGATGACGGCGCCGTGTTTGCATAGGAATTCCATCCCAAGTATCACATCCCTGGAGCAGTGTTGTAGGATTAGAAAGCTGGCGGGATAAGTCCGGTTATTGATGGTGACTCTTGCTGTGCAAACACCGGCCGGCGTTATTAGATGACCCCCAGCGGTCCGGATTTCAGGGCCTTGCCAAGCAGTCTTCACTTTCTTCAACTTCGTCGCGAAAGGCCCACTGACGACGGAATAGTCCGCTCCAGTGTCGACGAGAGCGGTGACGTTGTGGCCGTCGAATATTACGTCGAGGTCGCTGGTTCGTCGTCGTGCGTTGCGGTTGGGTCGCGGCATTGGATCACGGCTACGTCGATTTGTTGCGCTGCTTCCTTGTTGCGTCGTCACGTCTTTGTCGGTCCGCGACGTTTCGTCGGCAGGGCTACGTCTGCTTCGCGTCATGTTCTGCAGGTTTCGTCGCGTTGTCGTCGTCGTCGGCCGCGGAGGATCTTCGGCATTTCGTCGTACAGCAACCGCACCTCCATCGGTTGCTGTCCCTAGTTTCCCGGATACGGGCTAGGCGACCGGCCCCGGTTTGGGCCAGTGTACTGCCGGCGGTGCGGTGACATGTAGCAGCCAGGCGACGGCGAGCGGGATGGTCGTCGGGGTGTCCACTGAGCTCCTGCAAGATAGTCGGCGATGTCTTGTGGTCGTTCAACCCGCTGTGGACGAGGCGCGTTGACGGCAAAGCCTCGTAATCCCATCTCACGGTACTGGCATCGGCGGTACGTGTGGCCGGCTTCTCCGCAGTGGTAGCAGAGGGGACGGTGGTCGGGGGCTCGCCAGATGTCGGTCTTCCTCGTTGTGTACCGTTGGCCGGCAGGCGGGCGAGATGGCGGTGGTGGGGGCGGCGTCTGGCAGCGGTACTGCGGCGGCGCGGTGTCTTGACGTGGGCGTGGAGCGGGAGCGTAGCTTCGGGCAGCAGCAGCGTAGCTCATGGCTTCCGGCAGAGGCTGTTGCGGTTCAGGGGTACCCAACGACTGCTGGATTTCCTCTCGAACAATATCTGCGATAGAGGAAACCTGCGGCTGGGATGACGGGAACATTCGACGAAGCTCCTCGCGCACTACGGCCCTTATGGTCTCGCGCAGGTCGTTTGAGCAGAGGGATTGAATGTCAGCGTAGGCTGGCGTCGAGCGCTGATTGAATTGCCGGGTGCGCATCTCCAGCGTCTTTTCAATCGTCGTCGCTTTGGAGATGAATTCCTGGACAGTGCTCGGTGGGTTCCACATCAGACCCCCCGAACAGCTCCTGCTTTACTCCTCGCATGAGGAAGCGAACTTTTTGTCTTCCGGCATTTCGGGGTCAGCGTGGCGGAAGAGTCTGGTCATCTCTTCTGTGAAGAGCACCACGTTTTCGTTTGGGAGCGGCGAGCGGGTTTCAAGCAGCGCTTCGGCCCTCTCCTTGCGGATGACGCTCGTGAAAGTAGCAAGGAACCTGGTGCGAAATATGTCCCACGTTGTCAGGGTTCGCTCTTGGTTCTCGAACCAGGTACGAGCGGCGTCTTGCAAGGCGAAGTACACATGTCTAAGCTTGTCTTCTCTGGTCCAGGCATTGAAAGCGGCGACTCGGTCGTATGCCTCGAGCCAGCTTTCCGGGTCTTCAAGTGCTGAACCGCGGAAGGTCGGTGGTTCCTTGGGTTGCCACAGCAGGATGGGCGCAGATGGCACAGGGGCTGTCATCGTCGCTGCGGTCGAGGTCAGGGTCTTGGTCTGCCGGGTCTTTTCAGGCAGAAGCCCGTACTCTGGCGGTAGACCTAGTTGCCTGCGGCTTGTTCGCTGCTCGGGGTTGTCGTCGACGTCTCCTTCACGACTGGGGCTGGGTTCACGACTTGACGGGGGGCGTCCGGTAGATGAAAGAAGCAGCACCTCCACCAGATGTCACGTGGTCGTGACGTTGACGAAGGCAGTAGTCCAAGATGAAACACTTTATTCCGGCCGAACTTGTGGCCGGTAAACTGAAGGTGAGATTACAGCAATAAACGCTGAGACTGATAGCGGCGAACAGAGCGTCGGCCGTCGATGAACTGAACATCGTTGGAGCGCGCCGGCTTTTATGCATCACGCGTCGAGCATTCTGGCCTTATCACTGGTCATCGCGCACGCTCTGGAATAATCTCGAGTGGTCGCGTCTTGCGCGCAATCTTAACAAAACGATCTACAATGATCGCGAAGCCTCTAGAACAATGAGGCGCGGTTTGCGCTGAGCATTGCTGACAGCCCTTGAGGGCGAAAACCGAATAGAGCAAAGTGAAAATAAGAATCGCGCGTGGCAATATGCTGTTTTATTTGTAAAGTGTTATGTAATGCTAAAGCTCTCCTGGCCCCAGTATACAACAGATTGCCTTTTTTTTATTTAGAGGGTATGAAGAACATGCATATGTTCTATGGAGCTCCACACACCTGCGAATTTCGAGTGCATTGTAGCTTGTATTCTGGTGAACCTCATCTGTTCTACCTTGCATCAAACGCTTTTTTTTTTCTTTGGCCCAACTTTGCTCTTCTGACCACCCGAATGAGGACGCCTTGCACATACTCTTCGCAAATAAACCAACGCGTGTCGTAGTAAGCCAGAATTCACGTGATTACGGGAGGAAACTTCGAATTAGGCCCGACGGAACACTCCTGCGAAAACTGCATAGACAATTACCACCGTGAAAGAGGGAGATTATCTTCCGGAGAACGTCGCGTAATTTCCGGGTGTCTTCTTTCTGCTGATTGACTCTAGGATGAAGCAATAGATCAGGCAAACTACACTCGCGTGTATCGGTAATCGCCGTTCTTATTTTTATTCCACGTCTTTTTTGCGCGTAGGAGCAAAGGCTAACTAAACTAAAATATATATAACACACAACATGCTTGGCAGTCTCCCGCCAGGAAAGTATCGAGCAGCTTGCATCGACTGTGGCTCCCTGCTGCTAAGCCTTATCTCAGGATCAGCCCTTTCTGACACTGGAATTTTCAACTAAAACCACAACAATTTAATTACAAAACAGGAAACGCCGTAAATAAGCGCCTCGAGTCAATCTGTCCAGAATATAGCAGTTTTATGGGTGGTATTTTAATGAGGTTTCGCGATATTTACCTTGACTTAACTAGGCTCATCATTAGCGCACAGGAGACACGTGAATTAGCAGCGCGTCACTATCACTCGGGGAAAAAGAGATTTCCTTTATGTCGCCTTAGAGGATTTATGACGTCGTGCTGGTGATATTGGTTTTTACACCTACACGTATTCATGTCTCTTCATATATATTTCAGCTGGTAGTCCGCGCCTCTCTACTGTAAGCGTTTCTTTCTGGCCTTCATGTTTTTTTTTTTTTTGCGCAGCGCTTTTTCTTTAAGTATGTTGCACCAACCCGTCCAAATCAACTCCTCCTGCTGGAAGCATGGTTGAGAGAGGTGCAATACCGTAGCATATAGGCGACGTCACGCGATTTAGTTTACATTGCGCGGGAATTCAATAGACGCCGGAAGAAATAACCGCGCACGATGTACATTGTCACAAAAAAATGTATCAGAAGTTTTAGGTGAGGCAACAAAACCCAACTTCCCCTAGAATAAATATTAAATGTGTTTCCTAATTGATGCTTGTTGATTAACTAATTTGGCACGATATAAATATACCCTAAGGAGCGCCACTTGACGGCAGACCAGATGTCTTTGGTTTCAGCCAGTCACAGTGAACCGCTTCATTTTTTGAATCCTTGATCTTTTTTTCGGGGCACGCCCTGTGTGAACGAACATTACACATTATGTTATATTATATTACATTATGATCTGGCCCGCAATACCTGTCATCACATTCGAAGTAGCCTACAGGCGAACAAGTACTTCAGACACTGTTTCTTAGTTTTCTCGTATTATCAATTTATTAATGCAATTATATTTAGTATGCCAGATGTAAGGATTCGCGGAGAATTTACAAAAGAACTTCCTCAGAAGCGATGGCTCTAGGGAGTGGGCATAATAATAGTGAAACTTTCTTAGGGTCCTAACACCTATTTCCGATAGTGTCCCCTCCCCAGACCAGCCTAATAAACTACCCCCCATCAACAACGCCTGTTCGTTAACAGTTAAGCTAAGCTGAGGTGTACCTTACATACGAGGTTCGTGAAAGCGACCAACCACGAAACGAAGCAGGAACTTGAGTGCCATTAGGAAGCACGCTGCCTTAGTTGACAGTGACTAATAGCTGGGCCACGGCGCATACTCGCTGGTACGGCAGGCCAATTAAGCCTTGTAATGAAACACATTAATTACGTCGGCTTTTCGTGTGCGGCGCTAGTGTAGTATTCCTTGCATCCTAAAAAAGAATACCTCTTGACAATCGGGACAGCACATTCTTGAAAATTTTTCTCCCTATTTTAATTGAGAATTGAAGAGCATACATGTGATAATAAAACAAACTCAAGGGAAAAAAAAAACATGATTGATTGGTAGTATCAGTTATCGACAGCTGGCGCTTATTATAGCAGCCGACAGTACCTTACGTCTGCTAACAGGTTCTACCAGCACATTTTAGGATTAGGAAACATTCAAGAGGGATAAAGGTTGTATGATGTATATCGTGTGATCTGTTTTCCATCTAGTGACGCCACAATGTCCTGAAGATTTCAGGTCCACGTGAAAAAAGGCTACCAATATCACTGTTCCTTTCTTGTTATAAGTGAAATGACTCGTATAAAAACTGAGAGCTGAAGCATGTAGGAAAGGGTGTTTCAGCTCCACTACCTTTTTCTTCTTCTTCCCTACATGTCCAGTTTCAATTCCTATACGGCATGTAGGGAAGGGTGTTCTGCTTAATTTTCAGTGGACCGGTAGGGAGTAGTGGTAGTTGGTTTCCGTCCAGTAAAGGGGTGTCAGCTGTAAAGAAATAAATGTATAAAACAAAAAGAATCCAGGCTTTCACCGAATCTTAAAAGAGTGCAACAAAGCCGAATTTTATTCCTCGTTTTTTTTATTCATACTGAAGCCTTCTTACAGTTTTTAATAGCGGAGTTTTTTCATCTCTAGCTTGGTCCGTTGGCGTTCGCAGAAGCTCCGTCGAGCGGTAAAGTAATGAATCAACGCCTAGTAGCGCAGTAAAGAGAAAAGGCCCGGAAAAGAGAAGAGGGGAGAAGAAGTAGACAAAATATCGAAACAAGATAAAATTTGTTGGTGTGGCAGAATCCTAACCCGAGTGCCCCGATCCGAAGTTGACCGTAGTAACTACTTGGCTAGCCGGACATGCTAACAGAGCACGCGTTTATGGGGACAAAATCATTGCGTTGCTATTGGTGCTAAAACAAAGAAAAAAATAAGAGAAAAAAGAGAGAGACAGCGAAAAAAGAAATAAACAGGCAGGCAGAGAAAAACATAGAATGAGAAAGAGAGAAAAAGAAAGGGGGATAAATAAATTTTGAGAGTTTTACGTAAAGCCTACTGTGAAAAGACTATTTGCTCATACTTGTATGTCACGATGTAAGTGAATGAGGTCATGGAACGTCCAGTGCATCAACCCAATCTTATTAATGCGTATATCCGTATAGTACCACTGTTGCTTTTGGTGATTATTAGACGCAAAACGTCGAGTTAACAGTCAAATTGGCGGCACCGTAACCCAGCCGTAAAAAAGGCTATATGAAGACAGCCTCAACTTGACTTTTCCGGTCTTAATATGGCACCGCTAGTTCAAAGCTGGCCTAATTTTAGGGGCGAAGCTCCTTAAGGTCGAGGCTTGTCCATCACTCCCCCGGTGTAGCCATGCTAGT
>JALIZH010024673.1:0-22368 GCA_030522465.1 Rhipicephalus appendiculatus | reverse complement strand
AGACACGATCACTTCGCCGTCAAGGAGCTCCATGGCCAACGAAGGTGCCCCTACCGAGGATCAAGATCACAGGAGGGTAAGCAAGCACCACTATTTATTTTCATCAAAGTACCACAAGAAATAACCTTAATGAAGACCAACAGATAAAGAAGCCATGAAAGGTATAAAGGACACTTTTTGTAATCTTTTGACTGTATAGTGACAATACGTGAAAAAATTAAAGAGGTCGAAAAAGATACCTTGCCGCTGTTGGGGACTCAACCTGCAACCTTCGGGCAACGTGTCTGATGCTCTACCAATTGAGCTACAGCGGCAGTCATCTTTCCATCCACCTTATCGGGTATTTTAGACCTGAGTGTGTTAGCCAGTGTCACTTGTGACCGTGACAGCGAGTGTGGAACCCTTTTTTCTGTTTGTTGATTTTCATTACTGTTGTGTATAACAAAGAAAATTAAGTCCTTGATAAATTCCCATTCTTTTGTAACACAAGAAACGAAAGATACAAACAGGTAAACTAAACAGTTCAGCTGTTCACAATGATGTGAAATGGTACAGTCGAACATCAAAAGCATGAAGACGTATACGACAAATTATCGGATAATCATTACATTTTATTTATTTATTTATTTAGAGAATACCTGCATCACCTCGAACGCACTGTAGCCGAGAGACAGTTTGAGAAGGATATGTTAAATCGTTAGCAGTAATAACCAGGGGTGTGTGAATTTCCTATTCGAATACCGTATTTACACGAATATAGGTCGACCCATTTTTTCAAATTTGACAATCCAGTGTTGGGGGGGTCGACTTAGAATCAAAACCAAAACTAGAGCATTTTTTTTTTTTTTTTTTTTTTGCCGAGCGATTTTTGGGGGGGTCTACCTACATTGGAGTCGACTTACATTCGTGTAAATATGGTAGTTTGGTATTCAATTTCATTTCCATGGCATTTTTACGATTTGAAATATTCAAACACCACAAAACTTCATAAGAAGTACTGAAATCAGCAAAAAGAGTTACATAACTGTGCTGAATTTCACAAGATCAGATGCACAAATTAGTTTAATCTACCCCCCACCGCACGAGATTTAGTAATCTACACGAGATGTAGTAATCACAAGATTTTCAAAAATAAATTAAAGTGGACAGAAAATATAACTTGCCACCAGTCAGGACCGAGTCCCCAACCTTTAGATATTGTGATACATTCTTCTTCTTCAATTCAAATGAGGGTAAAGAAAGCACCTTATACAAGATGAAACTGACTTACAAGACAGAAACATATTTAGTGTATTAAACCAGTGAATTTAACACTTGTAAACTTGTAAACAATGACTGGATACGTATTTACGGCCATTGTCAATCGGCCAAGAGCCACATTTGACTGTAATAGATTTGAGCGAAAAAAACGGGACTCAAGAATACCAGACGATTGAACGAGTGCTTGTTCAGTCGTGTTGTCTTCTTGTGTGCCGCCCTTTTGCGCTGAAATCTATTCCATACTATGAACCAACTCGCCCAGCAAAGCATTTTGTTAAGCCATATTTGACTGGGGTGTAAGGCTTCTGGCTGGAATTTCTTAGTGCCTTGAGCCTGATATTTTGCGTTCTAGAAATGTATCATACATCAAGATCATAAGGCCATACTAACATGCGCATCCACAATTTTCTGTTCAACAACAAAAGGCATATCAATTATAGAAAATTTTACGACATCGCTTACCGTATGAACCCTCGGACAAGCTCATCAGCACGCCATTCAGTCTCCATGTCCGGAACTCCAGCTGCACTTCCAGCTTATTGTCGACGTTGAACTTCTCATCTGCAACAATGCACGATTGGTAAACAAAAGTGCAACATTGTAGAAACCTCCCTTAAAGACAAACACGAGGAAATGTAGCAAATTTGCACACCACATCAGAAGCGAGGTAATTGAAATAAACTAAAGCTGCCCCGATTTTCCAATTTAAATAGTACTTGATAAGTGCAGAAAAACTTTTACGAGCCAAATGTCAGACCAATCAGAATCAAATCTGTTGCACTTGAAAGAGCGAGTTAAGCTTTAGTGAAGTAGAGTCCTTCACTACACATGGTGTGGTAGACTCCAGATTAATTTTAAATTCCCTAAATTTCTTTAAAGGGACACTAAAGGCAAATAAAAATTTACGTCAGAGTTAAAGATCAATGTCTGAGAACGTCTAAAACGTCAATATTATCAACCACAGTGCTCTATTAATCGAGAAATTAAGGTAAACATACGACACCACATGTGCCACAAGTGGGACATTTTGAAATGATCCCAATGACGTCAAAAAGACCGAGTACAATTAATCACTAGTAATCAAACCAACTGCAATAAAAAAAGGATCTTCCGCACATTACAACACGTAATAAGATGCTGCTTGTCCATTTCTGTTTGATTCCTGAAAAAAAAAAAAAACGCTTGGCATTACCATGGAGAATGGCGCGAGCAATTCAAAAAGTCCGTTTTCACCTGGTTAGGCTGGATAGGTGGTGTCATATAGCGGGGCCCAGTTGAACCCGGCCAACACAAACATCCATTGCGGCAAGCTTCAATGGCCGTTGCTGCTGTGGCTCCCGCTATATTCGCTCTGCTGCTACTATAGTGTCAGCGGCCGCGCAGTAAAGGCGGGCAACGTTGGGCATTGCAACTGTGACGTCTAAAGGTTCGCTTTCAGGAGGGTGATTTCAAGTGCGCTAACGCGGTGCGGACCACTAAAACGTGATTTTATTTCAAAATAAGCACTTCCTTGGCACAAAAAGTAGCACTATGAGGTTCCTGGACCGCTATTTCAACAGTCAACGTCGACTTAATATTTGCCTTTAGTATCCCTTTAAAGAAGTATTTAAACGAATTTTTGAAATTTTTGTATTGTTGATCTAAATAAAAACCCTGGAGTCAAGAACCCTAAAGACAATATCGTGGTGTCTCGGAATGCATTGAATACATCTTTAATACCACTACCTTTAAAAACCACTTTCACTTGCGATATTGAGGGGTGTTTCGGAGTGACATGTCAACGCAGTCTGAGACAAGTCCAAGTCACATTGGGACGGCAGCTTGTGACACGGAATAGTGGCAGCTCTGTCAGCTGCTTTCAGTTGGTGCACATGGTGCACTTAAACAAGTGAAAAGTGGTCCATTTGTTAAGCCATATTTGACTGGGGAGTAAGGCCTAAAGGGGCCCTGCAACACTTTTCCAAGTAGCCATGGAATGGATTCACTAAAGGAGCTTATTGCCTCACGAATTCATTGCCGCAAAAATTTTTGGAATCCGTCCAGTACGAGTGGAGTTACAAAGATTTCTCGCACGCTGCAATTGCGTTCTCTCTTCTCTCGTCCCGTCAAAAGCGCTGGAAGCTAAGCAGGGAGGGATGGCACGGGGAAAGAAAATACGTCACGCGCGCCTCGTGATCTTCAGCGCTTTTTCTCTTTCTTTTTTTTGTTCGACTACGCCAATTTTCATTGCGATCGCGCGCGCACGCGTGGACAAGTCGCGGCCTCCCACGGCGGCCTCTGTAACTACCGAGCGCGCCATGCTCAAATCAGCCAATGGCTGATACAAAAAATCTCTCGTCGGTGACGAGTGATTTTTAGTGCACTCAACGTCATTTCTCGAGAGAAGAGAAAGCAATTTCTGGCTGACTTTGAGAATTTATTGTGAATTCCACGCCGCGTGCTGCGCTATAATATTTGGCTCGCGTGTTCTCGAGAGCCTGGACTACCGATCGGCAGCGTTTTCTGAGCATGCTCAAAAAGTGTTGCAGGGCCCCTTTAAGGCTGGCATTTCCAACGATGACTTCAACGATTTCATTGACTTTGGCAACGATTTCTGCTGCAGGGCGAACACAGAGTTCGCAAACCCAGCAAACTGTTGCAGAACTGCATGGACTCGTCATGATAACGTCCCCTGTAGTGGGGCTGGCTTGCAGATGGTGGGCGATGAAAGCATTCAAATGAAGCTAAAATATTTTATACGCGTTTCCTGGCTCCGGTGTGGGGATTGTGAACACTGCATGTTGAGAAAATGTCCTTTTCGTGGTGCCTCAAAATCATGTTGGTACTCCTTTAATGAGCACCTAAATCAAACTACAGGAGCACTTTTGCACTTCATTACTACAAAATGTGGCCACCACAGCCAGAAATCCAAAGCGTGTTCCCTGGCTCAACAGCGCTGCACTATAACCACGAGGTCGTCATGATGTATTCGCATTGTTTAGCCTGCCGTTGACAGCTGATCCACTCCTTACAGTTTTCAGCATGCCCATTACCTGCGACTATAGTTGGATGCAACTTTAAAAGTTCGTGGCATTTCTTCCTCAAAGGCAGATGCATACAAGCTTTAACCAATGGGCCGACAGATGTCTTGTGCTGGACAGCCGGCAGGGTTGCCAGATCTGGCTACTTTACGCCAAATTGGCTACTTTTAAAAGGCCGCGGCGACAAGAAATTGACATTGGCTACTTGGCTACTTTTTTGGCTATTGTTCTTGCACTGGCATCAACAGCTAATATAGGCTAATATAGGCGAAATCAGGGCTCATCGTCTGACGTGTGGCCACCACCTCAACGCAATGTTAACGTTGCAACGCCCAAGGAAGAGGCGACGAATGCGAAGAGCCCAGCCGGTCTTGTTTTTCACTGACTCTGGCTGCAGACTGCAGAGCGCGTCATCTGTTTTGGGGCCGAACGCGATGAACGCTTTGAAAACCTTGCCGAAAGACGTATTTGGTCGCCCCGAGCACCGCATTAAGGAGCAAGTACGGCACTTTCGTCCAGTTGAGGATGTGAGTACATGCCAGCAATGGAATTCTGGATCAAAATATACACCTACCGGGATGCTTCAAGTGCTAGTTCTATGCAAGACACTGCAGACGGCGCAATGAAACTCCTTGTTCTCCCCATACCTAACGCAGAAGCAGAACGAGTGTTTTCTAAAGGAATAGAATGTCGCACGAACTTCTCCTCCCGATCATCAGGATCAAATTTGGACTACGTCTGAGAGGTGTTACAAGCTCTAAATTTACAGTGTCGCGGGGCAAGCTGGCAAAAGTTAAAACTCTAATATGTACACTTGACTGTCGGTGCAGCATTAATGGCCAATTTTCGAATATTAGTGCCTCCTCCAGGAAGTCCCGTGGTCTTTTTTTTTTACTCTATTGTGATGTGATAAACATTCCTATGATGTATATTTTTGTATTTTTTTGTGTCAGAACATGGTGATCATTCAGCTAAACTGAAATCACGTTTGGCTACATTTCTGGCTCCAAAATAAAATAACGGCTGGCATTTGGCTACTGTTTTGGCTACTTTGCTGAATTTTGTGGCTCTTTTTTCTCTTCGAGGATCTGGCAACCCTGACAACCGGTGACCACACTTTCGGAGAACATACATGAGCGCGACTATTTCTGTATTTGCGAAGGCTATCAGCTGCTATGCTCTGGTCACTTGGGCAGGGTCTTCCTGGACTTCTTAAGCTGGATCCGACTATAGAAGCGTTTCCTTTAGAATGCATGACTGCGCGGCTTCATAGAGCACGAAAAAAGGCCCATAATAGAGTTACCACAGTATGTAGGGGACATTTTCTGTTTTACCACTGAATAAGTTACTTCAAGCTTCTGTCTCTCTGCAAATATCTCTCACTCATTTGGATTACAGTAGAACCACGTTGATAAACTCTAGGCTTGTTGCAATATTGCAGTATTCGAATTCGCTTCGATTCGAATTTAAATTACCAAAAATTTCGAAGTAATCGAAACAAATGAATAGATGCACATTAGTCCGCATGTAACCCCTGTAAAGGTGGTTTCACTGCAAGGGGTTACACTGCAGTGAAGGGATGCTAAGCCGTGAAAGCACCTTTCCAAGTGTATATTAGTTCACATGTAACCCCTGTAAAGGTAGTTTCACTGCAGTGACGTGGTGCAAAGCCGCGAAAACACGTACCCAGGGGACTTGCACTGCCGCGAAGCCCCACATTATGGTTAAATGAAGAGATTACCCTCACATCGATTCATCTTTTAAATTTAAAAGCTTGTTATACCGGCTTATATGCTCTAAGTATAGTAAATTTTAAAACGTAACATATTTTACAGGTTATCAGGCACTTTCAACTGAAAGTCAAATCCTGCTATTATTCAAAGTTGTTTCCACTTCCTTTGAAACAAAAAATGGCATTAGCACAGGCCTTGCTTCAATTTTTTAAAACATATTATGAAGGTTAGTTAGGTCATGGCAAATATGCCCATTTCTCTTTATAATATGTTATATATATACTATTCGAATTCGATTCGAAATTATTCGACCAAAATCACTATTCGCTTCGAATTCGCTTCGAACCTAAAATTCACTATTCGCACAAGCCTAATAAACTCCCATTTTGTACGATTTCCCAATGCCAACGTTTGTGATATTCAGAGGCCGGCAAAACATGTGGAGCTCACTCAGACTCACTCATGAAATATGTTTTGCCTTTGGGACTCACTCGGACTCAGATTCACCAAACTTTTCCTCAACCGGACTCACTCGGACTCAGATTCACTAAAATTTTTTTCCAGCCGAACTCACTCGGACTCAGACTCACGAAAATTTTTCTAAGCCGAATTCACTCAGACTCAGACTCACGGCTCCATCTGAGTCTGAGTGAGTCTGAGTGAACCGACTCATGCGTCCATGAGCGTACAATTGGCTTCTTCGAACTTGGTGTAAATGCTCTTTAACACCAATATCTCGCGTAATCGGTGGTTTACCTGGCACCTTTTCATCTCGCACCATATAAGTGGTTGCAATCCAGCAAGGACATTTTTTTTTAAAGATAACTGACATGAAATATTTTTATCAAAAATTCCCGGGAAACAGTTTTCGGGGGCGGGGGTGAGGTCACGGCACCCCTCCCCCCTCCTTCGTAACTCACGCTTCTTATCAATATATATTGAGCTGGCGAAAATGCTGGTGCTTTGAAGAATGCTTGAGTCGGCGTGAGTATAAACATGAACCTACGTAAGGCTGATAGTAAAGCTAAGTTACGTAAGTAGAACCGTAGATCGGCAAAATAGTGTAGAGCTCACTAAGGCTCACTCAAGAAATACATTTTGAGCTTAGGGCTCACTCGGACTCAGACTCACCAAAATTTTCCTCGGCCGGACTCACTCGGACTCATACTCACTAAAATTTTTCTCAACCGGACTCACTCGGACTCAAACTCACCAAAATATTACTCACCCGGACTCACTCAGACTCAGACTCACGGCTCGATCTGAGTCTGAGTGAGTCTGAGTGAGTCGACTCATGAGTGAGTTTGCCGACCTATGGTGATATTACTATCATGCGAAACTGAGCGATGTTTTAGGGAATATAGATTGCACATTTTCCCAGATAGCATGTTTCTTTCGGTGTTTTTTTTTCCCCACAGGAAATGTACAAACGAGGTTCTACTGTGCACAGCAAAGGCACTTGTGAATAAACGATTTCTCCACATACCGTAAACGGCGTAGGCATCTCCCTGGAAGAATGCTCCGAGCTCAATGTTGGCAAAGCACTGTCCAACACCTTGCGACTTTCCGCTGGCCAAGTCCACACTTCTGCTGTTGACGTTGAAGTTTCGGATGCAACCCTTGAAGCTCTCCTTCACCTGCAAGCGCGCGCATTTGTTTGTACCGGAGTCGGTTGCATAATAAGAGCTTCTCTGTTCTGTTCTCTTTCAATTCTAAACAAATCTTTTTTGGTGACATCTCACCATTGCCACTGAGAACTCCTAATTAAACTTAGCACACTTGCTATATTCGATGAGACCCTCAAGGCCTTCAATTCCAAGCATTATCGCCTGCTCAGATAACTATGACTGACCTTTGCACATGTGCTGCGGGAAAGTATTTATTTCGAAGCAGATGCCTGCCATTGATATTTATAACTTATTCAAAAGATGAACTGCACATTTACATTTTTTTTTTAATATGGATATAATGCACAATTACAGTCGAACAAGGATATATCGAATCTGAAGGGGACCACAAAAAGTTCTATATATAGGTAATTCAATATACAAATTGCTTTAGTATATTGAAACTATTTCAAAGGGATTTTACAAATGTTTAATATACACAATAACTCGTTACATGTGGGTTCAATATATGCAGGTTCAACTGTATCTGCCACAATAAAACATGTATGGCAAATTTTGTACACTTTTCTGAAAACTAACTCTGGAGTTATAGGATTAAGCGTGCACTTTTCCATGCAGCTATCACTGGAGTAGACATGTAGACAAGTTGCGCCAGTTTTCAGCAATGTTATGGGCAAGAGTTGGCAGTTGAGCTTTATGTGACGAGCGACAGTCTCTTTCAAGATGTGAGCAACGCATCCGCCAAACTCACAAGATCCTCCGGGACGGAGAGGCCTGACGCGATGCCGCCGACGTAGAGCGGGCCGCGGAAGGGCATCCGCCTGTGCACCTGCAACTTCAACGCCGCCTTGTCGTCCACGGACAGAATAAGTCGAGAGCCTTCTTTCGAAAGGTCAACCTGCGACAGCAACAACGTGCCCACGAGTAATTAGGCATGGAAAGACACTGCACGGCCTTCGACATTTCCGCACACGCACTCTCATCTCTCTGTAACCATTTAATGGTTAATAAATGTTTTGACCACCACCACCACCACCACTTCTGTGAAGTGGCATCAAAATACTTGAACTTGTCGTTACAAAGCAGTTTTTCCGGCATTGTCCATTTACGCAGTTTTGATATCTCTTAAAGTCTTGCCTCACCATTAATGCTCGGACCTGCCAATCTTAAGCTACTGCTGGTAATCGCAGCTGAGGCCAAAGAAATACAAAAATTTTGTAAAACACCCTAAAAATAGTTTTCAAATTCAAATCCTTACAAAAAAAAGAAAAACCTTGCAGACTCTGTACGGCTGAGACATTATCCACGGATCACAAAAAACAGCATCGCACTTGAAAATGATGCCTCACTAATGTAAGAAAGACATTCAATTTAGACCATTAATTAGTGAATCATAACACGCATGTGTTATGATTATGTAATAGTCACGCATGTGACTATTACATACTACACCCACATCAAATGAAACCAGACAGCACTGCGATCTTAAATGCCACTCATCGTCACTATGCCAAGGCATTAAAAATTTTTTTTAACTTCCTGCAGTAAAAAAAGATAGTTCTGCCTACATTTATATTATCCTTCCACATAAAGTAATGCACCCACAATATGTGGAAGATTCTGCCAATGTTAAGCATAAGATATGCTGCTGTCACAGTTAAAAACATGCTGAAAGAGATCCCCTTTTGGCCGCATTAATTTCGGAGGCCGTGCATAAACTCAGATTCTGTGATCACTTTAGCCCTCACATTAATGAAGCAACCCTTCTAACGCACCTGTAAAGGTCGATATGCATTCCCTGCATTGTTTTCAAGCATCTGGGACACGCTCAAACGCAAGGACAGACTTGTCAAGTTTGTTTAAGTGTTCTTGTACTATACATTTCGTCCAACATTTTCTTCTTATGCCGGGAGTGTCTCGTGCAGGTTGGGTTCACTGCGTCGATGTGGTCACGAGCACTCAAGGCTGACCGATTTCTCGAGTAACTGAATATGCTCCACCAAAATGGACATGTCTGTTACAAGACACATTGAAAATAGCTCCCAGGTATGCATGAAGACTTTATCAATGCATGAGGACACGGTCATCCGATGCCAGACTCACATGATGCCAGTGACCATCGTTAAGTCCACCATGGCTGTGGAGTTTCTTCTGAGTCCCCCTGTCAGTGACCTCAAGCAGCACTCGGCCTCCGGACAGGACGAGAGAAAACTGCCGATTGTGGGATCCAGCTTGGGCCAGAAGCAGCACTCCATTGGGGTAGTACGTCCGAAGCTCCAGGCTCACATTGAAACTGCGTCATGACCGTGAAATCAAAGGGTTTTTAAAGGGGCCCTGCAACACTTTTCCAAGTAGCCATGGAATACCGTATTTACTCGCATAATAGGCGCACTTTTTTTCCAGAAAATCCGGCTCCAAGTTCGGGGTGCGCCTATTACGCGGGGTAAAATTTCCGAAAATTTTATTTCAGACTACAGCATAGACCGCTGATAACGTAAGTCGCCGAAGTCACGAATATCCGCACTACAGTGAAAACAACCTTCTTCCTAGGCTACACTAGCGCAAAACGTGTTGAGCATGCAGTCTCGCGTGTCCGAGAATCGAGGCATGCGATGCGGTGTGCTTCCAAGCATTCAAATTTCCAATTAACATCGAAAGACCCGCGTCGCCAACAAAATGAACGCGGAAAAAAAGCTTCGCAAAGGCAGCGCCATCGCGGAAAGTCGCCGATTACGTTTTAGGCCACTATAGATTATGCGCATTATCACGACCGAAATTTTGTGCGCTGAACGGTACCGATATCATTCGATATCACGGGCTCGCGCCCTATATCCAAGACATCGAATCGCGAACCACCATTCGAGTGTTACAAGCGCCACCCATGCCCCCCCTTCCTTGAAGTATAGCCAACGCAAAGAATTACGTTGATTCCGTACAAAACTGCAACTTTGATCGCCCGCGACCGCCACCGAAAAGCAACCAACGCTGATTAGGCCTAGCCTACGGTTCGGCATATTGTCGCGGGAAGTTTGTACAAGACAATATGAAGATTGGGCGTCGAAAAGATCGCACTCAAGCACTGATCGATGAGCAGCGCGTGTGATACGATGTTCAGGTTCGCGGCCGGGAAATCAACGGCGACAAAAGTCCGCCGAGCTTGTGCAAGTCCGCGTAGTGACAGCAAAGGCGAAAGCGCGCGTCGGAAAGCCGAAAACCTTTTAAATTTGCGGACGAGGTAGCAAACGCGATAACGACGACGCTTTTCCATGCAGGAAACTCAAAGCGCACTTGATGAGGACGCGATCGCACACGTTCCATGCGGAGCACGCGCGGCCGGCAAGCGGCTGGAGTCACGCCGGCGCTTCTTCCTCACAGCCCGCGCAGCGCTGCGCCGGTCTTTTTTCTTCTTTTTCCTCGCTTCAGTTCACGTAAGCGGGCGTCGAATTGGAACCGTGCAAATACAGTACAGAACTACTGATCACGGCCAAGTTCGGGGTGCGCCTATTGTGCGCGGAAATAAAAAAATCTGATTTCTCGCAACCAAACTGGGGGTGCGCCTATTATGCGAGTGCGCCTATTATGCGAGTAAATACGGTAGATTCACTAAAGGAGCTTATTGCCTCATGAATTCACCACCAATGGATTCTTAGAATCCATCTAGTACGAGTGGAGTAACTAAGATTTGTCACATGCTGCAATTGCATTCTCTCTTCTCTCGTCTCGACGAAAGTGCTGGAAGCTGAGCAGGGAGGGACGGCACGGGGAAAGAAAATATGTCACGCGCGCCTCGTGACCTTGAGCACTTTTTTTCTCTTTTTTTTTTTTTTCTTCAAATATGCGGCTTTTCCAGTGCGATCGTGCGCGCGAGAACAAGTCGCGGCCTCCCGTGGTGGCCCCAGTAACGACCGAGCGCGCCATGCTCAAATCAGCCAATGGCTGATACAATGGCTGTGATGAGTGAATTTTTGAGCTTTTAGCGTCATTTGTCGAGAGAAGAGAAAGCAATTTTTAGCTGACTTTGAGAATTTATTGTGAATTCCAGGCCGCGTGCTGCGCTATAATATTTGGCTCGCATATTCTCGGGAGCCTCGACTACCGATCGGCAGTGTTTTCTGACCATGCTCAAAAAGTGTTGTAGGGCCCCCTTAAAAGAGAAAAGACAATAGCACACTAAATGTTAATCATCTCTCAGAACAGCAAATACAATAGCACGCTGTTCATCAAGTGCTCATGAGAAACGAGACTATTGGGATATTTGCTAACTGAACATGTTCACGCAAAGAACATCACTTCTGCTCAGTTACTTCCGACAGCAATTTCAAGTGTTCTACTTCTTGCTCGAATAAAATGAAGCCCCAGACCTGCGAAGGACAGTTTTTTTTCGGTACAGAACTGCAAACACTTGCCTGCTCATTTACTTGATGTGGCCTGCTTGGACAATTGCCATCCCTTGACCACTTATATTATTTAAGTAACATTATTTAAGAGCTTTACTTGTTAGAACTAAATGTGCTGACTGTTTCTTCCTTTTATTTTCGAAATAAAAAGTAAAAGAGGGAGTTCTTGCCATTTGATGGTGAAGGCTACCCCTTTCCACTTGGCTGTTAGGATAAAAAAAAAGTAAAAAAGAAAGATGTGTTAATTACCCAGGTGAAAATTTCTCTACTGGTTTCTACTGGTTTCAACTGGTATGTGCTGGTCCCAGTTGGGAGTGAACTGGTTTCAAATGGTCCCAGCAGAAGGCTGCTGGTCTTGAACTGGTACTGTACTGGTACCAGTAGAATGTTGCTGGTTTTGAACTGACAGTGTACTGGTACCAGTAGGATGTTGCTGGTCTTGAACTGGTACTGTACTGGTACCAGTAGAATGTTGCTGGTTTTGAACTGACAGAGCACTGGTACCAGTAGGATGTTGCTGGTCTTCAACTGGGATCACACAGGTCCCAATAGGATGTTGCTGGTCTTCCACTGGGATCACACAGGTCCCAGTGAATGCTACTGGTCTTGAACTGGGATCTCATTGGTTCAAGTTGGGTAACTCATGTTGAAGATTGAACTGGTTCTGGTGCAAAGCTACTGGTTTGGAACTTGGATTGTACTGGTTTCAGTTGATAGTGCTTATTTGTGAATGTGCAGCCCTGAGTGATTGGGATGCATGTTCACATCTTAACTTTCGCACACAAGTGAAAATCTGGCAGCTAATCTTGACAAGTGACATACATGAAAATGACTGCTCAAGCGGCACTGCGAATTGCACTGATGAGTCATGTATAGCTACACAGATATTCAGTGTGATCTCAATGAGCTCTTGTGAAGCCCGATACACATCTTTGCACATCTTTGCAGATACGTCCGCGTCGATCTCGGAAGGTCAGGAGCATTGTTTATGGGTCCCAAATACTGCTTTCGAGGACCGGGCATATTCGAGAAAAAAACAGAGACGGCCGTCGGAAACGTCAGAAAAAACACACCGTTGTTACGGTGGCATACCGTTAATCGGGACTATTGGATATAGCTGGATCGCGTTGGATTATACTTGCAAAACAGACCTGTCCACACTTGTCAAAAGCGGATGCCTGTGTTAAAACATACCAACAATCATTTTTATTTAATTTATTGACATGTAAATAGTTTACATTCAACTATAAAGTTTGCCTAGCACTTGTGTTAAATTTCTTGAGATCACTGCATGATAATGGCTATTTTGTTAAGCACGTCAATCCAATCCTATCCAATCCAGAGCTTTGTGTGACCATGTTACAGTAACCATGTGCGCTTAACGTCGTTGTGCTTTGATCGTGCCTTCATAGCCAACATTTTGCAGTTTTTGTTCCATCGTCGAGATGTTTGCGGTGGTTAGATTTTTAAACGATTTCGACGAGAAACGTCACGTCATTCCGGTCGCAGACATCAAAGATTTCAAGCCTGCAAACGACTCGGACTTTGATAAACGCGCTACTTATAGCGCTTTCTGGCGTGACCTGGTGGATGATGAAGACACTGGATTCTATAACGCCCAGATCCTGATGTTGGCAGGTACGTGTTTTGGATTCCATAATAGTGCGCGTCTTATTTTCTGAGCAGTTGAGCATATAGGTTTAACATGTCAACTTTTTACAGCTATGGTGAAGCATTGGGGCTTGAAAACAGGGGAGGACTTCAACAAAACAGTGGACAGTATCAACCGCCTCCTGACGGAGAAAATTCAGGATGTTCTCAAGTCAAGCGTCGGACTGAAGGCCAATAAACACAGCTAACAGGACATTGCCTCTAATGTATTTTTTTTTTGTATAGATTAAGGCCTATGGCCGGTTGGCTGCTGCTGCAGTCAGTCCCAGCACCAACTGGTCCCAGTAGCAACTGGTCCCAGCACCAACTGGTCCCAGCACCAACTGGTGCCAGTAGCTACTGGTCCCAGCACCAACTGGGAATTGGCTAATAAGCCAGTTGAACTGGGACCAGTAGGAACCAGTAGCAAAATTTTCACCTGGGTTGCTTATTCCATTGTTATTAGAGCTGTGCGAATAGCAAAATTTTGGGTGCGAAGTGAATTCGAATATTTAAGTGCAAGTGCGAATCGAATATTTTTCTAATATTTCTAGAATATTTTTCTAATACTTCCAAGCGAAAGTGCAGAAAAAAAAGTTGGAGAGGATTCCTAAGCATTCTTATGAGATAGTGTTTCTTCTCGCTAGGTTGATGAAGTGCTGGCAGGGTGGTGTTTCACAGTTGTCTTATCAAGAATGAAGCAATGCAGAGGCCAAATTGTATTTATGTACATGATTTGGTGCAACCAAAGTGTTGCTGACAACACTTTACACGTGAAACACAAAGATGCTATTTCCTCTGCCTCTCCTCCTCTTTCAACTTCTGTGGAAGCCCAACTGATGTGGTGGACAAGGGTGTGCTCCCTTCAAGTACGGAGTTCCAAATCTGCCTCTTAGACGTCAACATATAAGAACATCTGAAATTTTGGATGCTAAAAATCTTCGTCTGATTTTTCGGACTTCCTGCCCAAATTTCAGGTCTACAACAGCATTAATTGTGCCACCACCTCTGCCACATCTATCATCTCCATGTGGGAACCAGTGTTTTCTTCAGTCAATACATTTGCGAACGAAGCGGAGCCTGAAAGGCAGCTTTGCCGCAATATGAGGATGTAACGAGGTGAAGCATATTAAAAATATGAAGGAGCCATTCGGACGTTGACTGCATTTGTCTTTGAGAAATTCGACCGTAGCGGAGCTTGAAAGGCAGCTTTGCCGCAATACGAGATTGTAATAAGGTGAAGCATATTAAAATCTGAAGGGGTCACTTCCAATCGGACGTTGACTGTATTTGTCTTTGGGAAGTTCGAATAGTAAAATTCCAGTGCTAATTGAATCGAACAGCAAACCCTATTAGAAAAAATATCTGAAATTTCAAATATTCGCACACCCCTAATTGTTACGCATAAAAAAACCAACTCTCCTTCCAGGGCCAATTAGCACCAAGGATGAAATAAGTAAATACTGTTCAAAGTGCGGCAACAGCTTCTCACTCATATCTGAACTCGATGACGTTTTGCAACTCCACGTGACTGTTCAGGGTGTCCCCAAACTTGAAGGCCTTGTCGTCCAAGTCGTGTGGTGGCTTCTCCGAGCACTGGTCGAGTTGTTGTTCCGTGAGTACGGCCATTCGGTCGTGCTCGGGTGGCATGGGGGCGCGGGCGCTTCAGCAGGCGCCCGATGCCGGCTCCCTCGTGTGACACCGGGAAGTTGAAGCCCAGCAGCCTATGAGGAAAGCGTCATCATATAACTGTTAAATCCATTAACCCCTTAACCGTTTTGGACTAGTGTGGCTCGTCCACTTTAGATAATATCTCCCCATGAGCGTTTTGAACAAGACTTGCTCGTTTCCAAGCTAGTTTGTGTGTCACTTCACAGATAGCAACACTTGCTTACTGATCTCATTTCTAATTAGTTTGTCCTTGTTTTTTTTTTATGCCATTTTGCACAGTTTCCTACCCCCATTTCATGCTCGATTTTCTTTTATTCTCTTCATGAATTACAAATGCACAATTGCCAAGGCCTATGGGCACTTTGAAAATCAATTGGTTAAATGGGATTGAATTGCATGAAACGTAGACAGAGAGAAGGACAGAACACAGACAAGGTGCTTCAGACCGTCAAGAACATTCGCACTACTCACACGTCGTTGAAGACAGCGTCTTTGATGGTGCCGATAAAGTGGTCCCGGGTAGCTGCCTGGTCCCCGATTGCAATGCCACCCCGTACGCCACCAAAGAAGAGGCCTCCCATGCCAGGACCCTCGATGTCGCCAGTGCCCTTCGGCAACCGCAGGCTGTCTATTTCAGCGTCATCTACGTTCACCTGAATCCTACACAGGCATGAACATTGAGTTTTTTGTGTGTAGCTGTTCTGAAGAGCAACCAAGTTAACTGACAGACATTTATATCCCATGATGTCCAAACTCAATGTATGCCCCCCCTTATGTAATGCCTTTGTGCCTTTAAGATGCAATAAACGAACTAAAGCTAACAGCTTGGTTATTAGAGAGGTTGCTCTCAAAGGTGTTGGAACAATTTTAGCTAGCTGTAATCTGTCAATGAGGACTGAAGACTTCATACGCTGGTGCTGTTCAATTTATAGTTAAAGAAACTACTTAAATGTGTCTGTGCAGTGATGAAAAGGAGATTCAATGAACTCATAATGGCATCTGGTGGATGTGAGTCCGGCAAATGTGAAGTAGTCGCTAAGTAGAGGAAATTGTGGAGTCTTTATTTGAGTATGTAAAAAGCGTGTCGATGCTTTATAGTACAATTATAAAATACATAGCGGCTTAAAAAAAAAAAGTGGAACATTGCACCGTTTTGTCATTACTCATTTACGTGAACAGCAGCTTACAATACAACACGGGTGCAGTAACACCGACTTACTTTCGATGCCTCTTGATGATGGTAATGGTGTGGAACTTGTTGTCGTTGTAGCGTTGTTCCGAACGCGAGGCCACTTCCCCGGCATTCCCATTCAAGCGTAGCTCAATGTGACCGTCTTTCAGGGCCACTGAATAGTAGTGCTGCAAACAGTAATTGGGTTACGTTTCACTGCTGCCACTGATTGCTGTAAGCACCAAGAGAGTTCCAACTATCTACTGGTATGGTATATGTTGTACAGTACAGTCGTAAGAAGAAATCGAGTGTTTGGGGAGTATTTCTTCCACACAACCACAGTTGAACCCCTTTATAAGAGACATGCACCGGGCAGCAATTCTTGTCTTTTATATGAGTTGTCTCTTATAAGCAGGGTACCACGTATGCATTTACTTATCGACCCCTATTTCAATGTAGGCACACTGGTGTCTCTTATACCCAATTGTCTGTTACATCAGTGTCTCTTATAAAGGGCTTCGACTGTATAATCCTCATCCACCTTGCATACTTTCCTAAAGTTATCAATGTGGTCCCGGCACTTCCCGGTTACGAGTGGCGCGCGCACTATCAGCATGACATAGCATTCTTGACGGGAAAGTGGAGAGAGCCGGTTTCTAAGGAAGGCAACGCGAGCAAGCAATATGATGATGATAGTTTTATGGCAGAAATAGTCCTCAAATACTCTATCTTTTGTTGGAGTGTAATGAGAAAAGTCACTTATAGTGACTATATCACCGGCTAACGAGCATGTTCGACACATTCTGTCAACCAAACCATGAAGTTACCTCCCAGCATTAAAACATGCAAGAGATTAAGGCGTAACAAAATGGCAAACGTGAAATGTTTCTACGTATGTCATGCACCAGAAAGGCTTACAGCGCCATTCAGCAAAACTGTTACAAATATTTGAATCACTAAATGCTATGGCTAGGAGGTGCGGCTGCCTAAATTTTTCATCGCAATAAACACCTCTGTTCAATGCAATAAACATTTTAAATATACATTACGAAAACCGGACTTGTTCAGAATCTTGGTATAACATCTTAACTGTGAACATTATTACTATTATCATCATCATCATTAATTTTGTCAAGTGCCTGATTGATCCATCGTCAAACAACACAGAAGGTTTAAGAGATGCTTTAGCGAAAAGCCTAGATTTTTTTTTCTTTAAATGTGCACTTAATGCAGGATACACAGGTGCTCTTGCTATTCGCGTCGTTCATAGAAGGGCAGCCAGATACTACGGCCAGGTATGATCGCATTTTCAGCAAAACGGCATCATTGACACTGCTACAGAAGTGGGTAAGTCTAAATTTACTGCTGAATCTACATCTATGCATATGAGAATTCTCGCCCTCCTGGACCCCCCCCCCCCTCCCCCCCCCCTACAAAATGCGGCTATTAGAGTCGGGATTGAATCCACAACCTCAATCTCAGCAGAACACTGCCACAGCCATAAGCCCACAGTGACAAAAGCTAGAACAATATTTTTTCTCTTTACTTCGCAACACTACAGGCCATTACAACTCAAGCGGGAGCGAAGTTACAATACAATGAAAAGAAAGAAAAAGCACAGAAATAATTGTCAACGGTACTCGCATAAAAATACTACACCAATCTTTTAATGAGACGAAATGTAACAAAACAAGTGACGTTCAATGTCTTTATCAACGCTATCAGCCTTGCACACTAGAGTGCTTATTTGGGCTGGCTGGCACATGTCCATAGGTAATGAGTAACAGCCTGAAACACAGGACAGAGAGAAACAGCACTTAGCCTGCCTCTGTCCTGTTGCCCTGTGGTTGGCGCTTTTTCCCGTTTCCTATGGACTTGCACATAAATTTAGGAAGACGGATACAATACAAACTGTGGGTGTAAACCTGTTTTGAGAAAGGTTGATCGTCGGGAGAGTTTCTGAGCGTGGCACATTGATCTTTTGCTGATGATCTTTACATATGAGGTAGCAGATACGTCATGCTTTGTGGGAATAATATTCAGCAAGAATACTAAGAGAGGGCTTGGAGCTAGCTTACGTCTCTCTTGCTGTCGGCACCCCGAACTCCCGAGAACGTCGAGATCATGATGAGGCCGTCGGTCTGCATCGACTGGAAGGTGAATCCGAAATTCCCTTCTGCGGCCAGAGTCCTTCCCTTCAGCTCCAGGTAGCCTGTACCTTTGAAGCTCACCAACTTCACCTTCTGCTGGGTGACAAGCAATGAATACAAGTACCATCAGAAACCAGCTTTTTATATGATCAAACTTCATTGCAACACAGTAACATCTGACTGAAAAACAGTGCAGTGATACCCGACATTATTATGAGGTATGTGACGATGCAGATGGAGCTATATAAAAACCCTTGATATAGAAGTTCTGTACTGTGTGTGAACTAATCAGAAAGACAACAGGAGCAGCAGCAATGGTTCGCAAAGCCTTCAGAAAGAAAACTGTGCTCTAAAGTTGATTGGATTGATTGATTGAATGATTGATTGACATAATTTACAACCAGAGTGAGTAAACATGGATGGAATCGTGCCTTTTCACTGCAGCCAGGGTCCACGCCGTACGCTTCATATTTCAGCAAGTCCAGGGTTGTTGTCTCAACCTGGGGGTTTTTCATGCACCCTATGAAGTTTTGGAATCCCACAGTGCTGAACCTGCACATAAAGAAAAAATAGATACATTGTCACATGCTTAGGCTGCTTCTTTTACTGTCAGTATATGCATAGTGTTTATATAATCGAACATCTTTACAATTTTAAGTCCCATACAAAAGAAAAATACAGATTAAGGGGTTGTGAACTTAAGCAAGTTGGTAACATGCATTCATTCATGCCTGTTTCTAACACACTTTTGCTAGTTTACCATGAGAAGGGAACAACCTTTTCTATATTCTATACTAATTGTAAGGATATGTTTGTTACATATTTATACTACTCAGAAAATTTCTAGATTCCCTTCGTTATATTGGATATAATTTCTTGTATCCAGGTTCTTCACAGAGTTTCAGCTGGTAATTCTAACATAGTACTTTTTTTTTTGTTTTTTAGCGCTTGCATGCAGCTAACAGCAGAGAGTGTAGGAGCAGCATGTTTGCGCTGCCTGCTCCACACAAATGGAGCTTACTGCCCTTAGTTCTTGCACCACGTCCCACAATTTTTCGCGTTGCAAACATTTTACTTACATGATGATTATATACAACTACAAAACATTTTCTACAGTGCCTAGCTCCAATTGAATGTGTTCTTGAGATGCCTTACTGTAGTGACAGTGTTCTCAACATGATTACTCGCTCGCTTAAGGTGTGTATACAGTCGCCGACCGTTTATTCAGACGCTGAAAATTCAGACATGCCCGTTTATTCGGACACCTTCACGGCACCGCCACTCGTCCCATTGAAGTAGTGTAAACTCACGACCAAAAATTCAGACGCCCCACAGTGCGCCGCTCGATTTTTCGGACTCCAGTTGGCTGATCGAATGAGGCGTCGAACGGCTGCCGATCTCGAAGGCCATGTGTTTTGGCTACACGCAACGGCCGCGGCTTTAGCCAGCTGAGTATCCATTCGATGGCTACCAGGGCCAAATTGCAAGCCAAGCCAAGCCACGCTCGGAGTCAACACAGTGTGACGTTCAAAAAGGCCGTGCGCACTGCGCGCACTAAACGGACAAGGAAAGGACAGAACCACGAGCGCTCAAGCACGAACTAGCCTAACGTTCACTTTTGGCATTTGAAAATTTGTTTGTCAGTTGTTTCTGCGGCTAGACCTGATCTGCGTGACTGCGTCTCGCTCTCTTGCTCGTTGCTTGACGTGCGAGGCCTGATCTTCTGAAATGGCTCCGACGCCACCTGTTCCATCCGTGCCGTCGGTACTGACGAAGAAATGCGGCAACTACAAGACATTGACGGTGGCAAAAAATGTCATAATTATTCGTCAGATCGAAGGCGGCCGACCTCAATCCGATGTTGATCAGGAGTTTTCGCCGAGTTGGATGATGATAAGATCGTCTTTCAGGTCCCTGGACCAGCGCAGGTGAACAGTGACTCCAATGAAGCGCCGCCCGCACCACTGTTATCAAATGCGGATGTAGCGCAGGCTGTAACAGAGCTACAACCTACAGTTATGGCCAAACGCTGGCTAAAATACAGGCTGACTTTGTCGTCTGTGATCGTGCTTGTGTGCAGACGTGCACTGACAACTTTTTACGGCCACTGGAGCAATAAAGGTGCATTTTTCCTGGCGAATCCCTTTTTTCGGACTCTTGATTATTCGGACTTTTCGGCAGTTCCCGCGGAGTGCGAATGAACGGTCGGCGACTGTATTGGCTTGCCCCACTCTCAACTAAGGTACCTTTCTATCCCCCCTTACCCCTTCCCCAGTGCAGGGTAGCAAACCAGAAATTTTCTCCTGGTTAACCTCCCTGCCTTTCACTAAACTTTTCTCTCTCTCGAAGGTTATGAGTCACGACTACAACGAAAGCCGACGACAGGATCCAACTAGTCTCAATGATTTCTCTTCTAGCACTTTAGGAATAAGAAAGATTAGTCATATGAAAAACTGCTGATAAGTGAAAGTGATAAGTGAACATGACAAAAAATAAGCGATAAGAAAAATGAGTGAACACAGAAACGTACTTTGGATGTGTCAAAGTCTGGTGGGACAGCACCAAAGTAAAGCTTGCTTCGCTGCAATTGAAGTTCATTTGAACTGCGTCTCGGGAGCTGTCCCTGGAGCAGCTCATCTTCCACGGAGAGGACCCCTGCGCAGATGTACAACCACCTAACTTGACAAATGTGGCATTCGTTTAAAGTGTGGGTGACATTTTTTTGCAGGAGTACCGACATGACATACAGTACTGTGCAGATTATGATACATATGTCTTTTCTGTCAATTTTATTTTTTGCAAATGCATAGGGACTTGTATGAGCTTTCTGTCCAGTGGTTGTTTTCTGCTTTGTGCCTACTGCTGACATGTAAGGATGGAGAGGCCCGTCAAGCAGTGCGAAATCTGCTGCTTTTTTCTTGTCACCACCAGTTTGTTGGTTTGTACAAACCAATAAAGGGTTGTTCTGCCACACTGCCAACACAGAGTGGCAGAACATGGAGACATTTCCTCCATCTGCAGTCATAAACTTGACCTATTTCAGGCACAAATTTTGATTACATATGAACTGCCAACTTTCAAATAATTTATTACAAGGCATTTGACACTTCGCTGAGATAAGGTTTAAGGCGGTAAGACGCACTTGCTTTCTGCGTGTTCTAGTGAGCCATCATAGTCACGGCGTAATTAAATATGTATATTTATTGTGCAGTCGGTCATATTTCATTTCTGAATAAAAATAACCGAATCATCTAGCCATAGTAAATGCTCAAGTAACTTTTGGCTGCGAGCGTTGCCAAGAAATGAAAGGGTGTTCTCTTATGACTGTCCTCGTCAGTAACATAGTGAACATCCAGTCAAACGTAGCATAGCATAGCATAGTATTATATTCCAAGCATTTGGGTTCTTTTACAATACGCAGCATGCTGCAAGTTAAACTAATACAGATGACTAATACAGATGACTAATACAAATTAGGAACGGAGGGGACTGCATTCTCCTAGAGCTTACCATGTGTTACTTTTTCATTGCCATTGCTCGTCACAACTGGAACCAAATCGTTTATGCAAATAAATGTGCGCAGCACCTGCTCGGGTTAACCCTAAAGATTTTTTTAATGAGTTAAGATGACATTTCCGTAGATGACACAATAACTACACAACAGTTTTCTCGCATGAGATACTTCTGG
>JALIZH010024672.1:0-59331 GCA_030522465.1 Rhipicephalus appendiculatus | reverse complement strand
TCATTGGACTGGTCGTGCGATTGTCGTAATTAACGAGACGACGGCGGCTCTCGGGGATACCAGCGTGAACGAGCGCCCGCTAGTGTGCACGAACAGCTAGCGCACGTACACGTATACATGCAAACAAGCGGCGCACGAACACACACACATACTTGTGCAAGCGCGCGGAAGGGCGTAATGCTCGTTGTGGTCACGTGAACGAGAAATGCTCTTGCCTTCACGCTTGTACAGTGCGCAGTATTTTATAAGGTTTTTTCTTTCTCTTTTTCTGGGGAGCTCGCCATTCATTGTTAATGCGAGTGGAAAGGGTGACCGTGATCCGATGCGCATCCAACGCTAAAGACCGCCAGTAAATACTGCGGTAACCTCGGGGCTCGTCGACGACGCTGTGGTTGTGCTTCGTTCTCAGTGTTTTCAATCACGTGTCGGAGACATTTACCAACTAGGAAGTCACCAAAGAAGAAGTTCCATTAGGCCATGGTTTCCGGCTTGTGTTGTTATTCTAGAGTAGAACTGAGAGGCGGGCGAGTTGGAATTTGGAGTTGTGTCAATTTGTGCGCTACCCAACGATGGTTATTCTAGACATCGTCAGGTTGCGCCATCTAGTCGATATCGCTTTTTTGTCAGCTCTGATTGGCCCGCAGCGTTGTTACGGCATCTCTGAATGGTTGAAAATTGCGCTACATTCAAGAAGCAGAATTGGACGAGTATTGGCCGCGTGCGCCACCAATGGCGGCGTTGCGAACGGCGATCCGGTGACGCAATCCTGGGTTTCAGCCTTCGTCGTCTGGTAGGCTCTGGCCAGAACAGCTGCCTTTTCATTATAGTTCGCTCGCGTAGCACGGGGCTCCTTGATTATTAGCTGCACTTTATTCTAGTGTTAGTTCTAGAGATGGCTGCCAGCATTACAGGCGGTCAAAAAATCTTTACATTTAATGTACACCCGTGAGCAAAAGTATACGAACCATTGCCGTCCGTACATTTTTGCCGTCTGTGCCGTCTTGTGGCAAGCCAACTGCTGTAGAGAGCATTTCTCTGACGAATTCCGTCAGAGCTGTGATCTCGACAGCTGATGGCTCGCCACTAGATGGGGTTTTTGGTGCGCGCTCCCAAATACCGGAGAGTTGATGAAAAAAGCAGAATGAACCTAATCTATAATGGCAAGTAAGAAAAGTAAAACATTCGCTCGTATAGGCCGCTAACCATTACATCGGTGCTATACAGGTACTGATGCAGGCAGTGAAAATAAAAATAGAAACGTGGGCAGAACATAACGATATTTTGGGAGAACTTCAGAATGGATTTCGAGTCGACAGGCGGTTAGACAATAGCCCGTTTGTTCTCACTCGGTGTATAGAAATATCTAAAATAGAAAACAGGCCCTTGTACGTGGCTTTTCTAGACATCACTGGGGCGTACGACAACGTTAACCAGGAAATTTTGCGGGATATATTGGAAGGAATGAGCATAGGCGACGACTGTGTACAGCGTTTGAGGGAGATATATATACCGAGAAAATACAGTTTGCATAGAATGGGAAGGAATAGGTAGTAAAGAGAATGTTGATATTAGCAGGGGCCCAAGACAAGGGTGTCCTTTGTCCCCGCTGTTATTCATGCTGTACATGGTGACGAGGGAAAAAGCGCTAGAAGTTAGCAACATTGGTTTTAATCTGTCACACAAACAAGGCGACGTGATGATTGAGCATAAGCTTCAAGGTTTATTTTATGCGGACGATATTGTCTTACTTGAGGACACTGAAGAAGATGTACAGCGGCTGGCGGATATATCCGGAAGAGAAGGTGAAGCTTTTGGACTATGATTTAGTGTAACAAAATGTGGATTGATACTGTTCAATGATCCCAATGATCAGGCGGTGTCAATACAGGGCCAAGAAATACCGATTCTAAGCGAATACAAGTACGTCGGAGTATGGGTAAATGAGGGTGATAGGTACGTGGAGGTACAGGGAAAAGCCTCGGCAGCAAAGGGAAAGAGGAATGCTGCAATAATGAAGCACAAAGCGTTATGGGGATACAATAGGTACGAGGTGCTTCAAGGTTTGTGGAAAGGTGTGACGGTTCCGGGGGCTTACATTTGGGAACTCAGTGGTGTGCATGAGGTCAGAGGTGCAATCAGGAATGGATGTAAATCAAAGGACTGTGGGATGCCTTGCGTTGGGCGCTGACGGGAAGACGACGAATGAGGCTGTAAATGGCGATATGGGATGTACAGGTTTTCAGGCGAGGGAAGCTCAAAGCAAAATAAGGTTCGAAGAGAGGCTAAGGAATATGAAAGAGAGTTGAGAGGCAGAGAAGGTGTTCCGTTATTTGTATAGGAAGAGCGTTGACACACAGTGGAGAAAAAAGAACTAGGAGTGATAAATTGCAGAAGGGTTTCTATATCGCTGTTGGATTGTGAAATCTCGTTTCTGGACGACACTTGATTATGGTGGAACCTTCCCTCTTGTATTTTCCTTTTCTTTCGTGTTTTTCTGGTATATATTATCTTCTGTGAATAAATCCAAGTTTCAGTCTGCGCTTGTTTGTGTCCCGTTTCTGTGTCCCGTTAGTTTGCGCTGCCAATATTTCACTAAGAACTAGGAGGCTCACTAGTAAATAAACGGCTGGCAGTGTAAGCGATATGGCAACAAAGAGCATTAAACGAAAAGTCAGAGGGACGGAGAGAATTTAATGGATGGCAGCGATGGAGAAAAAATCAGCTCTGAGTAACCACCAAAAGGGAAAAAAATGAAATAAGGAGCGAGGCAGTTTATGATAATTCGAGGGGAAGCACATTGCTATTTGAAGCGAGGTCTGGGTTGCCTTGTAACGCGCTGTTATAAAGCGAGATTTAGTAAAGAAGAAGAACAATGCATATTCTGTGGGCAAGATAAGGGAACGACGGAGCATGTTATGATTGAATGTGGAAATATACACCCGGATGTACGCTTAGGCATGAGCCTACATGAAGGCGTGGGTTTAGGGACGACAGTGGAAAGCTGAACACGCGCGCGATAGAAATATGTAAGAGGCGTACGGTTAGAGTATTGGGGGCAGAAAGCTAGAGAGAAGGGACAAAAAATAAATAGCAGGAAAAAATAAGTACATTCTGCCGTAAAGGGCAGAGAACTGGGCTATAAATTTGCGTTTTTTTTTTCCTATAGTAAGATAGATTCAATCGAAATTGACAATTAAGGCATTAGGCCCACTAAAAAAAGGGAGAATGGCGAAAAAAGTTTTTTTTTCTTTATTTATCGAGCCTCGTTGCACACCTGTCACCGCCCCATTATAAAGGGGACGTTCATAGCATTCATCCAACCATCCCATCGTCCATATACTTTTGCTCACGGTTGTACCTTCTATATATACCCCACGGAGTGCCCTATACCCACAGCCATCGCGGTCAGGCTCGTGCCCCCTACTTAGAATAGGGAAGCTCACCGGGGCTAGGTGCTGTTGAAATATCTACGTGGGAGCGCGAACATCTCGCCAGGCTGGTTAACCATATTCTACGCACAGAACATTCGCAAAACTTAGCGTCGTACAGACAGCACTTCAGCTGATGAGAACTTGTTCTTGGCCTAGTTGGTTTGTCTTTGAAGGCATAATTAGCCGCTAAAAGGGTGCACACAGCAGAAGTCGACGATCCGGGCGGCTGTTTCTACCGTCGTCTTCTGCCATGTGCGCCATTTTAGCGGCTAATTGTGCTTTCAAACACATCAGCCGAGCGAAAATTAACGTTTCGCTCACAATTTTAATCACGTGGAACTCTGTTTACAAAACGTTGGCCAACGAAATAAAATTGGTAAGTTCACCGACAGGTTGTTTATTACGGACAACTAGCGTGGAATGGCCGAGTTGGTTCAGCATACTAAAACTTGCTAGACGTGCTATCGGCGAAAAATGAAACGCGAGCAGTGGTCGGCGTGGTGCAGTTTTCACCCTCCGTGATTAGAAATCGATACGCTCACGTCTTTTGCCGCTCGTGCGCCACATTTATGCTTTCTATCACGCAGTGCAGCCGAACCGGATGTGCGTGGCTGTCAATGGAGACGACTTGACGGCGAGTACTATACGTGCCGTGGTTTGTGCTTAAGCCACGCGCTCCGCTGGTCCCGTTTAATTTGACGCCGACAGTACAGTGCGGTAAAACGTATATAAAAAAAATGGCGAATGGTGCCAAAAAACAAAAACAAAAACAAAACAAAGAGAAAGGCAGCTCTCTTCCACTCTTTTCTTGGCCCGTTTGGCCGTTTATTCCTATTGTTTACCGCGCCGTAACAAGATTTACTATTATTTCGTACAGTGATCACACCACGCTCTATCAGGACTCAACCCGGTTCAGAGTGACTCGGACCGTTATATTCGACCGTTGCGAGTGACATCATTTTATTCCAAAATCCTAGTAAATCCTGCCACGACTTTCCGATAAGAAAGCTTTCCATTTATTTACGTTAGTACGACAAGAAAACAAAATTGGTATATCCCGATTATACATGGGAATCGATGTTATGCGAAGCATGCGGAGGCAAGGTGACTCGGTTGTAACTTTTTTTATTGAGCGAAACGTTACGAAAGGACGTTAAAGATATGTACAAATGTTGTACGCGCAGACAGTGGCGTAGCCAAGGGGGGGGAGGGGGGGTTGGGGGGGGTTCAAACCCCCCCCCGAAATTTTTCAGTTTTGCTTGCATATATATGCACGCACACATACAAACGCACGCACGAACATACATAAGGTATGGTTGAACCCCCCCCCCCCCCGAAAAAAATTTCTGGCTACGCTACTGCGCGCAGATATATGCTCAACAGCCGCATATGTTTCATATAACCAGTTCTTTACAGTTGCGTATCGATGCCAACAGAAACATGGGTATTACCAACACCAGAAGCGGTAAGCTGATATGTGGCCCTTGTGCTTGCGAGGATGGTAGCCCTGGGCTGTCCTTCGTGGACCAACTACAGTGGATGGCGCTTAACAATACAATTGGCGTTAACGCGGCATGACGCTTGCTTCATAGGAGTACATATGTATTGTTTTTAAATTAGATAGCCTGCACTGCAACAACAATTTACGTTTCACCAACATTTCGCCTGCATAGGGTCTTTTTCCAAAGCAGTTTCGTTTCGAGACCTGACGTGGCTCTGTGGTGGAATACTTGATTGCCACGCAGATTGCTTGGGTTCGATTCCTGCTGGGACACTGATATTACAGCGAAAGCTGTTATGAGATCACAATAAGGGTCGTTTCTGCGCCGTAGTTGTCCGCCGCCGCCGCCGCCGCCGCCGGTGTCCGTAACCAATATCGCACGAAATAGGAAAAAGACTAAATAAATAAAAAACACCTATGACAGAATGGGAATCGAACCCGGGTCCTCTGCGTGGCAGCCCAACACTCTACCACTGAGCTACGCCACTGCTTGAAACTGCGGTGCAAACTGACCCTATACCCAGGCTTCAAGTCGGGTAAGGAATCGCGTTAACGTGTGTTGTAAAGCGTTTTAGAGCAGTAAAGTAAGTACCAGGCGTCACACAATGCGAATTCCGTAACGAGTGGGTCGTTCAATGCTCCAACCCATTACAAAAGCCTGAGGCATATTCTTCATCGTCGTCAGCCACAGCATCAACAAAGTGCACATAATTCGTTACAAGATTGTAGCGGGCACCGCGCTTTTCCGAAGAATGACGAATAATGGCATAGTAGACGCTTCCTCACTACACAAAAATTATGATGATTTATGGCGTAGTGGGTACCATGCAAGTGGGCTTGTAGTAGTTGCCCTAAGAGTGTTTAAAAAAGGCTAAAGGCCGCTCTCCCACCTTTCGCTGTGGCTGTGCTGCGCGTTCTGCGCAGGCCTGGCGGTTTTTTTTATTATTTGCATTCTCCGGGTCAACGATGCTGACGTCAGTTTTTCTAAACGCTCTCGCCTTTAAATTACTAATATCTGTCCTCGCCGTTCCTGGGTAGATATAAATTGTCAAACACCTGTGGCGCATACCCGTATACACGGCCCGTGGTATACGGGTATGTGCCACACGTGTCTGCAGGAAAGGGTTTGACGACGTATGCGACAGGATTTTCACGTTATTCATGTCATGACCAGCCAGACATATTCGTCAATACCTCTTACCCTCCCATACATATTTTGGTGTGCACCAAGTTAGGTAGGCGTTCACGAGAGCACCCAGACGTAGGCGGATAGATAGATAGATAGATAGATAGATAGATAGATAGATAGATAGATAGATAGATAGATAGATAGATAGATAGATAGATAGATAGATAGATAGATAGATAGATAGATAGATAGATAGATAGATAGATAGATAGATAGATAGATAAAAAAGCCGGCAGATCCCACGCACTGTGGGAATCGATGTAATGCGAAGCAGCCAGGAAGGAGAAAATCATGCTTTACATAATTTGCATGTCGTGTTTTACATGTTAGGACCTGTCATTTATGTTCCTCATACAGTCGCGTCGCGCAATACCAATTTTGGTGTATATCAAGCTAGCGAACTGGACGCAAGCGCACCATGAGCGTGGCATGTAAATGGCGTTGTAGATAACATGTATGCCAAGATTTTCATGTTACCACCTGCCACTTATGTTCGTTATACAATCACGTCACTCAATACCAAGTTTGGTGTATATCAAGCTAACGAAACGGCCGTGAGCGCACCATGAGCGTGGCATGCAAGTCATGTCGCACATGACAAGTCATGATTTCCATATTACCACTTGTCATTTATGTTCGTCATACAGTCACGTCACACACTAGCAAATTTGGTGCATATCAAGCTAACGAAACGGCCGCGAGCGCACCATGAGCGTGGCATGTCATGTAAATCATGTTGTTCATGACATGCACGTCATTATTTGCATATTACCACCTGTCATTTATGTTCGTCATACAGTCACGTCACTAAATCCCAAATTTGGTGTATATCAAGCTAACGAAACGGCCGCGAGCGTGCCATGAGCGTGGCATGTAAATCATACTTTTCATGACAAGTTAATCAAGATTTTCATGATATGACCAGCCATTTATGTTCGTCGTACAGTCATGTTATGCCATACCAAATTTGGTATAAATCCGATTAACGATACGGCCAGGAGAGCACAAGTCGTAGGCGGCTAGATAGATAGATAGATAGATAGATAGATAGATAGATAGATAGATAGATAGATAGATAGATAGATAGATAGATAGATAGATAGATAGATAGATAGATAGATAGATAGATAGATAGATAGATAGATAGATAGATAGATACGCTCAAAGTCGCCGAAGTTCGCTAAGAAATGCTTCGCATTTAAAACGAAAAAAAGTGCTTACAGTACGCAAAGAAATGCTTCGCATTTAAAACCGCCAGGCCTGCACGGCACGCGCAGCGCAGTCACAGCGAAAGCTGGAAGAGCGGCCTTTCTAGAGCCTTTTAAACACAATTGGGGCAACAACTACAAGCACACTTGTATGGTATCCACTGCGCCATAAATCATCATAATTTTTGTGTAGTGGGGAAGCGTCCACTATGCCATTATTCGTCATTCTTCGGAAAAGCGCGGCACCCGCTACACACTTGTAACGCATTATGTGCACTTATGTGTAACGCATTATGCAACTCTTATTAACATGCAATTCAACCAACTCGCCCAAATAGCCGTTCTTCTTCCATTCCTTGATCTTGCTTGCATGTAAGCTTGCGGAGGCTTTGTCCGTCCCTCCTTCCCGCGTCCCACAGCCCCTCTTTCTCCTCTCCTACGCTCCCGCTCCCTTTCTCTCATCTAGGAATCCTCTACTCTACGGAGCGGCGCCCGCATCCCGTTGACTCCATTCCTTGATCTTGCGTGCATTTGCTTGCGGGGGCTTTGTCCGTCCTTCCTTCCCGCGTCCCACACCCCTCTCTCTCCTCTCCTCGCTCCCCCTTTCTCTCCTCTAGGAATCCTCTACTCTACGGAGCGGCGCCCGCGTACCGTAGATGCCATTTATTGATCTTGCTTATGTATTGCTTGCAGGGGGCTTTGTTCCTCCCTCCTTCCCACGTCCCACACCCCCCACAGCACATGCGCGTCCCCTCCCCCTCTTTATGTCCTCTCCTACGCTCACCCCCTTCCCCTCCTCTAGGAATCCTCTACTCTACAGAGCGGCTCCCGCGTCCCACACCCCCACAGCGCATGCGCGTCCCCTCTCCCTCTCTCTCCCCCTCCTACGGTCCCCCGTCCTCTCCTCTAGGAATCCCCTCTACTCTACGGAGCGGCGCGCACGACAGGTGGTGCGACAGCTGGATACTCCGCTGAGGGCGCCACGGTAGTTCCGCTGTATGAAAATGACGGAGCGCGCGCGCCTCATTCTCTCTCCTGTGCAGCGCCGCGAAACGGGAGCGGCGACGTTTCTCCCTGCTCACGCTAATTATCTCCCCCGCTGCTTCGCATCCACACATGGTTCCCTTTAGTGGGAGATAGGGAAGTTTTAGATGCGAAGCATCTTATGCTCGGGCCTATGTCCGTCCCGCGTCCCTCCCGCGTCCCGCGTCCGGCCACTTTCATGAAGTAGAGAAGCACCGACTATGCGAACCAGAACACCCTAGTACAATATAAGGCCGTCAACCACCATTACAGTCTCCCGAGTCATGGCCGAGAGCACAGAGAGGCTGCTTAGCAATGGCTAGGCAGGTACGTGGTGTGTGTCAGGTTGACTCCATTCCTTGATCTTGCTTGCATGTGTTTGGGGGAGGGGGCTTAGTCCATCGCTCCTTCCCGCGTCCCACACCACAACAGTGCATGCGCGTCTCCTCCCCCTCTCTCTCTCCTCTCCTACGCTCACCCCCCTTTCTCTCCTCTAGGAATACTCTACTCTACGGAGCGGCGCCCGCGTCCTACACCCCCACAGCGCATGCGCGTCCCCTCCCCCCTATCCTCTCCTACACTCGCCCCCTTTCTCTCCTCTAGCAATCATCTACTCTACGGAGCGGTGCCCGCGTCCCACATCCCCACAGAGCATGCGCGTCCTCTCCCCCTCTCTCCTCTATGAATCCTCTACTCTATGGAGCGGCTCTGGCGTCCCACATCCCCCACAGCGCATGCGCGTCCTCTCCCCCCCTCTCTCCTCTAGGAATCGACTACTCTACGGAGCGGTTTCCGCGTCCCACACCCCTAAAGCGCATGCACGTTTCCTCCCCCTCTCTCTACTCTCCTACGGTCCCCCCCCCGTCCTCTCCTCTAGGAATCCTCTACAGAACGGCACGCACGACAGGTGGTTCGACAGCTGCATACCCCGCTGGGGGGCGCCACGGTAGTTCAGCGGTATGAAAATGACGGAGCGCGCGTGCCTCATTCGCTCTCCTGTGCAGCGCCGCGATGAGCGCCCGGACCGCTGCCGTAAAACGAGAGCGGCGACGTTCCTCCCGCTCCAACTAATTATCTCCCCCGCCGCTTCGCATCCACACATGGTTCCCTTTAGCGGGAGATGGGGAAGTTTTTTAATAAATAAATAGTGTCGGATAATCCTGAGGCGACATAAAGTGGGCAATATAAAGCTCTCATCAAGCTATATATATCAAACGAATTTAACATTGCCGACAGCAGGTTATACATAGGTAAAGAAATCTAAATAAACGCTCCTAGACAAAGTTTTTTCGAGACCACCGGCCTTACTAGATACATGTAACTGCAAATTTCGTGCTCGTCTATTATAAGTCCAACACCTATGGAACTTTTCAACGTCGGTCTTCAAAGGCGCAGTCAGGATACCCCTCTTCACATATTCAAATGAATTTCTTGCGCAGGAAATCGCATCGAAAGGGACAATGCTTAGGCGTTTAATGAGTGCTCATTTAATATTTCAGTATGAGGAGAAAAATAATGTTCAGGATACGCACTTGCGCCTTAGTAAAATGCCCGGTTCCCAGTCATCGAACATATTTCTGTAGATTTCGTCCTCTGTCTTTTTATCTTTTTCTCTCTTTCTTGCCTTGCGTTCTCTATATTTTTCTCTTTCTCTTCTTTATATATTTTTCGCTATCTCTCTTTTTCTTAAGAGACAGTAGGATTGGGCATGTTGGTATGACATGATAAAGAGTGCTTAACAGCGCAAACGACAGGAGGGGATAGACGAGAAGAGACAGAGCGCTGAACTGCCAACAATTTATTTCTTGCGAAAATCTTCGCTTTTATACACTCGCCACTTCCACCAGGCATGCGCGAAACACAATGATATTCCACAAGTGCATCACAACGCAGAGCAAAGGAACAACTTTTCTTTATCGGTGAGCGCGACAGAAGGGGTGCTAACACAATCATCTTTTAATGAACAAATCTTTTCTGCCTCGATGATTTCGCGTGTGGTGCGATCCCTGCACTTTGCGACAATAGTGCAATCTGAAAACTTGGGTCTGCACCCACACGTG
Organism: Rhipicephalus appendiculatus; assembly: GCA_030522465.1. Classification (NCBI taxonomy): domain Eukaryota; kingdom Metazoa; phylum Arthropoda; class Arachnida; order Ixodida; family Ixodidae; genus Rhipicephalus; species Rhipicephalus appendiculatus. The sequence continues at coordinate 48,919 of JALIZH010024672.1, read as the reverse complement.
CTGCAATGAGTAGCCAGCCACCCTTGTTTGTACCGATCAACATTGTACAGATGTTCCTTCAGCCTCTCATTTAAACACCGACCTGTTTGGCCGACGTAGTATCGTCCACATGACAACGGTAGCTGATACACTACATTACAGATGCAATCTCTAAATTTATTTGCGTGCTTGATAGTGCACCCGAGGGTGGGTCTGGACGCTGGAATGGACAATTTGCACAGGCAACTCAATTTCCGAGGGGCCGTAAAGACCACGTTAACATTCACTCGCTGCGCCACTTTCTTGAGATTGTGCGCTATCTTGTGCATATATGGAATCACGGCGAAAGCCTGTCTAGGTGCGACAGGTTGGACTACGTTAGCGTTCTCTTCGGCGGCATATTTCCTTCGGCGGCATATTTCCTCGTCTACCGAGTTCCTCTGGAAGACTCAGCTCCTTCAGCTTCGCAACCGAGTGCCTAAGAGACAGCAACTGCCGAAATGCCCGATCCACAATCAGGAGGACTTGAACTTGCCCCAGCATGTCACAAACGTGCTTTCTCTGGGACCGAAGTTCGCGGTTGAGCCCAAGTGTTCCCCGCACGACCTCTTGGCCACCGTGAGACAAGTCTCTCGGCGTGCCCCACCACAAGAGCAAGACCGCTGCATAGCGGACGGCGTGGATATCCTGAGTCGATGTAAGCCAAGTGTTTCGAATCTTCCCGTGAAACGCGTAGTAGACTTTATGAAAGAGCAATCTCTATGTGTGTTACCCGCAGATAAAGAGGGCGGCTTTGCCGTAATGTCCGTTAAAAAGTACCTGGAAAAAGCATCCCACACGGTTTCGGCCCTTTTTGACTGCCATGGTGACGTTTCAGTGAAAAAGGTCAAAAGTAAAGCTAAGAGCCTGCTTCGCAGGCTAAATCTTGATAGCGTCCACAAGCACATGTCAAATGCCAAGGAAGATTTCCTTGAAGCCTTCTTTAGCGCGAAAACGCACAAAGTCGACATGCCCTTTAGGTTAATAGTGTCTGAAAATGGTACCTGGCAAAAACTGTGTTGCGCTCTACCTGCAGAAAACTTTGAAATACTTAGAAGTGAACGATCCGTTTCTGGTAAAAAATTCATGCGAAGTTCAGGATTTCATTTCTTCGCGTTGCAATGAGAGTCTTTTCGCCTTTTCTGTAGACGTCAAGGACCTTTATTACTCTATTCCGCATGATTCATTGTTACTATGCGTTGAAGAATGTATAGATGAGTTTGGTTCATCTAATTTCCAGACTCAGTCTGGAGTTAGCGTCAGCGGGTTTTTAGAGCTTCTTAGGTTTTATCTTCAGTCGACGTACATCCTATGGGATGGAAAACCTCACCTTCAAAAAAGCCGGTATTTGTATTGGTTCATGCATCGCTCCCATCGTCAGTGACCTGTTTTTAGCCAAACTCGACAGATCCATTTCGGAAGGTTTCACTAACACTAATGTGACGCACGTTTTCAGATACGTGGATGATTTTTTAATTTTTATGGACAGCGATGTTGCGTCGTACAAGACTGACGCTCTTGCTATTTTAGATCTGATGCGAAGTGGTTTTAAACATTTCGAGCTTACCCATGAACTCTCTGAGAATCGTGAAATCAGGTTCCTTGACGTCAAACTATTCCTAAATAATGGCCAGTCTTGTTGGATGTATCACCCGCGTGGAAATAAGCCCGTTTTGCCATTTCATTCCGCGCACTTTAAACTAGTGAAGCGGGGCATCGTAAAATCTTGTTTCATGAATGCTTTGAAAAACTCCTGTGTACACAAGATAACTGAAAGCTTTGTCGAGCAATCTTCAAGGCTGACCTCGGCGGGTTACCCAGACCATGTGCAAATTTCTGTTGCCGAAGGCCTGCTGCGTGAGCTTCGGTCCAAAGAGAACGCTAACGTAGTCCAACCTGTCGCACCTAGACAGGCTTTCGCCGTGATTCCATATATGCACAAGATAGCGCACAATCTCAAGAAAGTGGCGCAGCGAGTGAATGTTAACGTGGTCTTTACGGCCCCTCGGAAATTGAGTTGCCTGTGCAAATTGTCCATTCCAGCGTCCAGACCCACCCTCGGGTGCACTATCAAGCACGCAAATAAATTTAGAGATTGCATCTGTAATGTAGTGTATCAGCTACCGTTGTCATGTGGACGATACTACGTCGGCCAAACAGGTCGGTGTTTAAATGAGAGGCTGAAGGAACATCTGTACAATGTTGATCGGTACAAACAAGGGTGGCTGGCTACTCATTGCAGCACGTGTGGGTGCAGACCCAAGTTTTCAGATTGCACTATTGTCGCAAAGTGCAGGGATCGCACCACACGCGAAATCATCGAGGCAGAAAAGATTTGTTCATTAAAAGATGATTGTGTTAGCACCCCTTCTGTCGCGCTCACCGATAAAGAAAAGTTGTTCCTTTGCTCTGCGTTGTGATGCACTTGTGGAATATCATTGTGTTTCGCGCATGCCTGGTGGAAGTGGCGAGTGTATAAAAGCGAAGATTTTCGCAAGAAATAAATTGTTGGCAGTTCAGCGCTCTGTCTCTTCTCGTCCATCCCCTCCTGTCGTTTGCGCTGTTAAGCACTCTTTATCTCTTTTTTCTCTCTGTCTCTCTCTCTACATTCGCTCGCCTTCTATCTTTTTCGTCTTTTTCTTTTTCACCATGAGCGGGCATGCAAGTCATGTTGCACATGACATACGATTTCCACATTACCAACTGTCATTTATGTTGATCATGGAGAAATGTCTCCTCACACCAATTTTTGGATATATCAAGTTAAGGAAACGGCCACAGGAGCACCAGGGCCATGTCATGTAAATCTTACCGTTCGTGACAAGTTAGCGATGATTTTCATGATATGACTAGTCAGCCATGTTCATCATTCAGTCATGTTATGTCACACCAATTTTCGTACAGGTCCCGTTAAAGATACAGGCTGGAGAGCACAAAGTCGTAGGCGGCTAGACAGACAGACAGACAGACAGACAGACAGATAGATAGATAGATAGATAGATAGATAGATAGATAGATAGATAGATAGATAGATAGATAGATAGATAGATAGATAGATAGATAGATAGATAGATAGATAGATAGATAGATAGATAGATACGCTCAATGTCGCCGAATTTCGCTAAGAAATAAGTGTGTACGGCGAAAGCATGTGGCCATTCAACTGACTATACCATGTCTTTTTTAAATGCGAATGCATTTCATAGTCGGGCTATGTCAGGCATCCGGCGTTGTCCGGCGTTGTCCGCGGAGGAGGAGGAGGAGGATAGGTTGAGGAGGTGAGCGCCGGCAGGTGTTAGATGTGCAGCATCGTATGGCGAAGCTGGTGGTGGTGTGCGGCGTGACCACCCTTACTGCGCATGCGCAAACCCTTTAAAAAATAAAAATAAAGAACCTCCTCTCTCCCTCTCTCTCCTCTAGGCATCCCTCCCCGCGGCAACCACACCCTCACTGCGCATGCACCTCCCCTCCTCTCTCCCCTGCTACGCTCCCCCCCCTCTCTCCTCTAGGCATCCCTGCCCGCGGCGTCCACACTCCCACTGCGCATGCGCGTCCCACCTCTCTCTCCCTCTCCTACGCTCCCCCCCCCCCCTCTCTCGCCTCGCGACGCCGACGCAGGCAGCGTCTGCTATACTCGGGGACAACTTTCTGTGGCAATGAAGGGAAAGCTACGGGGGGCGGAGCTACTGCACATGTACTCCTCCGCCAAGTAGTCCGGTGCGGCTCGCGTTTCGAATGACGGCCGCGTTCGAATAACAACGTTCCATACAATTTGCTACGTCTGCTTAGACAGCGATTTGTGAGTGAAATTCGACACAAGCTCCTTCGGCGAGTCGTCGGAATACCTGGAGGGCGACGAGCGCTCACCTAAAGACGAAGACGCCATTTTGACTCTGAGGTGCACGTAAAACGTGCGACGTTTTCAGACGGGCAAAAACGCGAAATGACACTGCATGAAGTAAAACAAATACGAATATCTACTTGGTGCGTGCAGCGTCTCTTCATAAATAGCATCCCGTAGAAAATAAAGTAATGTTGTTTTTTATGATTTTCCCGCGGAAAACACGGACGCATTTCTGGGATTATATTCTTCAGCGGTGGCACACGCCCACTTTGGCTCTGTAGCCTTCCCCTTCATTGCCACAGAAAGTTGTCCCCGAGTATAGCGAGTTTCTTGGTTGAAAAAACCGACTGCTCGCGCTGCACAACCGGTCACTGGCCACTCCGTATATATGGCAATGGATTTTGACCTGCAAGGTGGTGCCGGTGGGAGATTTCTCCTGTGCGTTGTTGAACAATAAAAATTCGCAGCGTGCGCGTTAACTAAAAGCGGACTGCGGGTCTCTGTGTCCAGTCGGAGTCTTCTGTCTCTCACTGCCCATTAGCAGCGATTGGCATGTTCCAGTAGGAAACACCGCTCCATCACTGCGTGCTTTGCGCCTCCCCAGTTTTTCTCTCCTGCGCAACGCTGCGATGAGCGCCAGCGTCAACGCCGCCGCCAGTGTAAGCGTTAGCGCCCGTTGCTTCACATCTACACATGGTTCCCTTTAGCGGAAGATGGTGTAATTTTTTATCTCTCCGCTCTCACTCCCTCTCCCATAGCAACAGCTGCGGGCGCGTGCGCTTATCCTCGCCCCTAGCAACTGGAGCAGGTGGTGCGGGCGGAGTAGCGGAGAGTGAGTGGTAAAGCCCCTTGATCTCTTGGGAAAGTACCGCCATCCTTTGTACTCGCCGCCGCGCGCCGGACCTCCTCTCTCCCTCCTCGCCCCTTTGGCGTCCTCTCGTTCTCCGCCGCTTTTTCTGCACGGTCATTGGTCTCCTTCGCGGTTGCCCGTGGAGACGCGTGGATCTTGCACTTGCTTGTGTTTTTCTTTTTTCGCTCGCGCCATTTTGCGCCGAGGCACCGCGTAAATACGCGTAACTACGCGTAACTAAACGCGTAAAGAACGTAGCGCGCGCTTAGTTTTCTGCGCTTTCTGCGGGCGCTATGCCGTGCTGTTGCGCCTATGGCTGCAACAAAAACAGTGCAAACGGTTATGCCCTTTTATGATACCCCAAGGCAAGCGCGATGGCTTGCGCAAGCAGCAGTGGCTGCACAACATCGGCCGAAAAAACTTTGTTCCGACAAAGAACAGTGTTCTTTGCGAGGTAAGTCGCCTGTCCTATTGCTCGTATCAAAGCGTCGCCGAACGCCCCATTTTAAGTATTCTTGCGGCCTGCTCATCAACGTTTATGTTTTAGGAGTGAAGCTTCTTAGGCTCTCACCATGTCCGTTGTCGCCGTTGTCGTAGGTCCCCGTCGGACCAAAACACATGTCTTACATCGACCGTACATAGAGCGTATATAGAGCGCAATAGGTTCAAAATAGGCCGTACTCTGTCCGTGCATCTGTCTGTTCGTCCGTCCGTGCGTGCGTCCGTCCAAGGGATTTTAGTCTGTCCGCGCATCCGTCCGTCCGTGCGTGCGTGCCCTCACTGAGCCAGGTGGCCGCCGGGGCGCGCAAACGAACGCCGGTCGCATCGAACTCTACAGCGCTCGCGCTTTGCTTGCGTAGCGTCGCTGTGCCGAGTGTTTGCAATCATGCAAGGAGGGAGACGCGCGCATCGCGTTCCATATATTTCCATACTGACCGACACCGTCTCAATGGGCACAAGCTATCGCGGAACACACTTCGTCATTTACAAGTCAATTAAACGCTGCAGAACGCGGATGGCGTCGGAACGATGCGCAAAGCGCGATAATACGAACGCATGAGAAACGGAGGCAGATTAGTCACGCGTCTCGCTGCGACTTTTCAAAATTTCCTAAACTACTGCGGCGCGCAAGTTGCCCGAAATCCACGCGCCTCCATTGAATTCTGCGGCGCGGCCGCGGGATCCCCGGCGAGAAATGGCGCCGCGCGCCCCGCGTGCCGCCGGCGGGCGAGGAGAATCGAGGAGGAAACGCGCGCGCGGAGGAGAGTGTCGTTACTTTCCCAAGATCAAGGGGCTTTAGTGAGTGGAGAGGAGGAGCGCGCTCTGGTGTGTGAGGGCGCTCGCATCGCGGAAGCTCGGCGGAGCTCCCGCGTGTGTGGAGAGTGTAGCAGAGGGTAGGTGCAGTGCTTCGCCGCTCCTTCTATCGCCGTTCGCTCTCTCTCCTCCCTGCGCCCCACACTCCCGTCCGCTCGCTCGCACGTATATATAAATGGAGAGAAGCGCGCGCGAAATGCATTCGCATTTCCTCACGATTCCCTTCGGGGAGGTTGGGGCATTTTTTTCTTTTTACACTCTCAGTGGGATAACACACAAACCGAATGTGTGCGTGTTTTCTTGTTTAATTTTTTTTACCGCGAATCGCACCGAGACGCGAGACTAATCTTCCTCCGTTCGCATGCGATCGTATTTTCTCGCGCTTTGCGCATCGTACAAACGCCATCCGCGTTCCAGCGCTGATATTGACGGACCCTTTGTAAATTCCAAAGTGTGTTCCGCGAACGCCTGTGTCCATTGAGACGGCGTCGGTCAGAATGATTCCAAACGCTGGGCACAGCGACGCTACGCAAGCAAAGCGCGAGCGCTGTAGAGTCCGACGCGACCGGCGTCCGTTTGCGCACCCCGGCGGCCACCTGGCTCCGTGCCAAGGCTCGGACGGACGGACGGACGGATGGACGTACGGACAGACAGACACGAACGCACAGACGGACACGGACGGACACGGTGGGCGGACGGACACGGACGGACGGACGGATAAGGACGGACGGACGCCGGACGGACGTGAGCATGAGACATTAAAGGCTTTCGCCTTAAAAAACTAGATAGCCAAGTGGTTACGACTCTCGCCTTCAGATCGCGGATAGGCAGTGTCGAGTCTCGCCGCGCCGAAAACATTTTGTAGCAAAGAATTTATCCCTTTCTCTATGTCCCTTCCTTTCTCTCTCTGTGCTCGTTCTCTCGCCCAGATTTATTGCATCCCGCGCCGGACAAATCAGCACTCGTGTTCTAGGAGAGAAGCAGAAGAGGATGGCGATGACGAAGAGAGTGCGTGCCGGTTCGTGATGATGATAATTTTCTTTCTGCGACAGATAAAAATCTCGAGAATAACATCTCTGCTGTAAAAAAACAACTGTTCCTCCCACACGTGGCCAGTCACGGCGTCTTTCGCTTCCCTGCGCCCCCGGCGGACGCCTTGAAGTAAAAAAGTCACAGTTTCGCCACAAGGCGAAGCAATGAATGCGATAGCAACAAATTGGATTGTCAAGCGATGAATGGCGAGCAGGTGGAAACGTATAGCGCGCGGCTCACGCACACATGACGCACGAAAACAACACGCACAGGACGAGAGAGAACTAACAACGTTCACACGACACTTAACGCGCTGCTCAAACAAAAACGACGCACGAAACGAATTCACAGGTACAGGCGAGCGCGAACTAACAAGTGTCACAGTTGTTACTTCGCTGTGTTTGAAAAGCGTGTTCTTTTCGCAAACGGGGGGACTGCCGCGAGCGAAGTGACCTTCGTGCGCTCGGTAACTACGACGCCATCGTTCCGGCAAAAGGCAAATCCTCCCCCACCGTGAGATAAGCGCGCGCGCGAACGGGCAAACAGAGCAAAGGGCGCAAGCGGATGGGCGCGGGCGTGGCGACGAGTGGGGCCGGTGGGGCGCCGTGCTATGGCCTCGCCGAGCGCGTCCTTTGCGCCATCTCACTGGTAATGCTGAAAACACGCTGAAAACTCGCTGTATGTAAATACCTCGCCGTTTGAACGTTGAAGGACGTTCGCCTTCGTGGATGAGCGATTAGCGCCGCGTGCTGCAGAGCGAGAGGTCCCTGGTTCGATGCCGCGCGTCGGAAACATTTTTCTGAATTATTTTTCTTTGAGGCTTTTATAAATATATAGATACATATACATATACGGGACATGACGGCGACGCCGACGCCAACGGCGAAAACCAGCCGAGAGTGTCCATATAATTGCTATCGCAATAAAATAAGGATGCATCGTGGTCACATGATAGGCGAGCGCTACATTTTCGCGCCTCGCACGGTCGCCCATCCGCCCTGTTCTGCATCATGTGCTGCGTGCGTGCGCCTGTTGAATACCGTGGAACGTTTACCATTGCCGCACTGACGGGGAGGGGGGGGGGTTACAACCCCCCGACCCCCCCTGAGGCCCGCCTGTCCCCCCCCCCCCATCCGTAACAACTTCGCGGCCCATGTCACTGAGAATCCACTGACACATTCAATAGCTTTCTTGACGTTGTCATTTGAATTCAAGTGGTGGCTTGAGGTTGAATTTTCCTAATTTACTCTAGAAATGTGTTGTATTCACTTATCTACTCCTAAAATGAAAGAGCACAAACCGCATGTTCTGTGGCTCTGCGTTCATTTCCAGTGAAGCAGCTTTGGACGAAAAAAAGATGCTTTCACGGGTCTTCAGTCTTACCCCTCTTCTTTTATTGCTTCTTTTCATTACGGCAATACAGCAAGAGTATGTTTTGGAGCCTTCGAAACAAGCTACTGTTCTTTTTCATTTATTTGATTCTTGGAGGAAGTCTAAGAGGGGCTGCGTACAATGACAATACACTGCGTGACTGCGTGAAATCAAAATGTATTTCGTATCGCAGCTCATCCAGCTGTGTACGCAGTGCTACATATATTTCGACGTCCGGAACAAGAGTTCGCAGTGTTTACCGTTTACAGCGCTATTATCCGGTTCACAAGGGCTAATCTAATGCAAAGAATACATGCAAATAATACCTGGTTCACTCGGACGCTTCTAATGCAATTAGAGATGAAGGTCTCAAGTGCCTAAATACCATTAAATTATCGGCCTCACATGGCTTGATTTTATGGCAATAAGGGCGCGATGAAGAAGTTTCGCAATAAACATATTATGTTTGCGATGCCTTAAATTTGCAACTGTCTTCAAGTTCTACGCCTGAAAACTGATTTTATAGAAATAACAAGCGTTTTCATGTATTAGCATACCTGCCAACTCTCTCGAATTGTCCGGGAGACTCCCGAATTTTGACCTAATCTCCCGATTGTACTAATACTATCTCGAATCTCCCGAAAAGTGGCCGCCACAGAAGAGGCGCTTTTTTTTAACACGAAAGTGTTTTATGCCGGGGTCCACCACAACTTCTCTGACGTATTTCCGTCATGGATATCAGGTTGTAAAATATAAACTAACACATTCAAATCAAAGCAAAATCTAGAAGAAAAGTTCCGTCGCCGGGCGTCGAACTTACGACCTCTAGCGCCGCAACGCGCGGCGCCAAACCACTCGGCCACAAGAGCGAACGTACATCTGCTTGCTATTTATATACACCATATACTGTTGGCGGTCCTCAGAGCTCATCGACTTCAGCGAGTTTTCGTCATCACAAGCGAGATGGCGCGAAGGTGGCACGGAGTACCACCTTCATCATGAAGCACAGAGCGTTATGGGGATACAATAGGTACGAGGTGCTTCGAGGGCTGTGGAAGGGTGTGATGGTTCCGGGGCTTACATTTGGGAACTCAGTGGTGTGCATGAAGTCAGAGGTGCAATCTGGAATGGATGTAAATCAAAGGACTGTGGGACGCCTCGCGTTGGGCGCTCACGGGAAGACGACAAATGAGGCCGTAAAGGGTGATATGGGATGGACAGGTTTTGAAGTGAGGGAAGCTCAGAGCAAAATTAGATTTGAAGAGAGGCTGAGGAAAATGAAGGAGAGTAGATGGGCAGGGAAGGTTTTCAGGTATTTGCATAGAAAAAGCGTCGACACGCAGTGGAGAAAAAGAACTAGGAGGCTCACCAGTAAATATACGGCTAGCAGTGTGGGCGACATGGCAACAAGGAGCATTAAGCGAAAAGTCAGAGAGGCGAAGAGGACTTATTGGATGACAGCGATGGAAAAGAAGCCGGCTCTCAGTGACTACCGAAAGGGAAAAAACGAAATAAGGTGGGAGAGGTTTTATGATAATTCAAGGGGAAGCGCTTTACTGTTTGAAGCAAGGTCGGGTTGCCTTAGAACGCGTAGCTATAAAGCGAGATTCTGTAACGAAGACGAACAATGTACATGCTGTGGGGGAACTAAGGAAACGATGGAACATGTACTGATTGAATGTGTCGATATCCACCCAGATATACGTGTGGGCACGAGTCTACATGAAGCCTTGGGTTTTAGGGACATCAATGGAAAGCTGAACACGTCCGCGATAGAAATAAGTAAGAGACGGTTAGAGTATTAGTGGAAGAAAAGTAGAGATAAAGTACAAAATAAATAATGGGGAAAAATAAGGTCATTCTGCCTTAAGAGGCAGAGAGATGGACCGTGAATTTATATTTTTTTTTGGTATATTAACATAGATTTGATCAATGTAGATAAGGCATTAGGCCAACATGAAACAAGGAAGTTTTTTTTCCCAATTTTTTTTTTTCGAGCCTGGTGACAGACATGTCACCGCCCCGTTATAAAGGGGACGCTCATAGCATCCATCCATCCATCCATCCATGTGCGTGGTGAGCGCTCTAAAGGCCGTCGCGCCTCTCGCTGCGATGAGCGCGTGCCTCCACGGGGCGTGGTCGCTCGCGCGCGCGCGCGCGCTTATCTTGTGATCGGGGAATTGGGGCGCTTAGCACGTTTTCTGCTTCCACCGCAAGTTTGCTTTGAATTTGCAGTGGTTAAAGAGTGCACAAAAGTCACTTCGCTCGCCGCAGCGGCCGCGTTTACGAAAGGAGCGCGTTGCTCACACACGAAGTAACAATTGTGACAGATGTTCGCGCTCTTCCTCTGTATATTTGTGCGTTCGTTTCGTGCGTCTTTCCTTGTTTTAGAGCAGCGCGCTTTAGGTGTCGAGCTGTGACAGTCCGCGCTCGTCCTGTGTATGCTCATTTCGCGCGTCCTTTCTGCTTGAGGTGCGCGCAGCAAGTTTCGAGCTGCTTGCCGTTCTTCGCGTGACATTACTATTTGTTACTGTAGCATTAACTCACTCGCCCTTGTGGCGAAACAATTCACAATAAACGCTCAACTACCTCTGTGAAGACACGTTTCTCTTTCGTGTTATACCGATTCCTTTGACAGGGGGGATCAGCCATGTTTTTTTTTTTTAAATCGCGCGCGCACGTCAGCCTTTCCTGCTGCGTCAGTTGCGGGGCTGCGGAAGAGCACTCGCCACTACATTTCTAGATCATTGTAACCATACCGTAGAGTACCGCTAAGTATATGTGGGCGAAGGCCGGTGGCCGCGAGACGCGCTCGCCACCGTACCAAAAGAAGGCGAGGGAAAAGGTACCGCAACGTTTGCGTCTGTCTGTCTTGGCCCCCGCATAGTGTGTGCTAGGCCTACGCCGCCTGCCTAGGCGTCAGTTGTGTTTGTTACGTGGTTGTGGGGCCTGCGTGTTTCCCCGAGTTCAATTGGAAGGTCGCTGGCGGTGTCAAAAAGCAAAGTACAGCCCAGGAGCGTAGCCAGAAATTTTTTTTCGTGGGGGGGTTCAACCATACTTTATGTATGTTCGTGCGTGCGTTTGTATGTGTGCGTCTATATATACGCAAGCAAAATTGAAAAATTTCGGGGGGGGGGTTTGAACCCCCCAACCCCCCCCCCTTGGCTACGCCACTGGTACAGCCGTCAGCACCTTTAACTCGAACGCTCCGACGCGTGGCCTCGGCTCGCTTGAACTGAGGACAGCGCCGCCAAGCGTTGAAAATGATATGCTTTCTGCAGTTAACGATAGATAGAGCGCGCGTCGGTTTCACTAGTAAATTTCCGTTTACAGTATGCCTGACCGGCGGGTCGAATGTATTCACTTGGCATCCCGATTTCGCCACGTTTATCTCGTGGCTCAGATCCAACTTTCACGGACATCGGCGTTTAGTTCGCGTGTCTTCCACCACGTGCCGCATGACTTTTATCTTTTGAATCTCGCGCGAAGTCAAGAGTTGCGTCAAGGCAAGAAAGAAAAGGAAAGAAACAAAAAGTTCAGAACACACAGCTTCACGACTTGGCGTGGCCTGCCGCGTTCGTTGCTAACGGCGACAAAGATAAGACCGGCGAGCTGCAACGTTAAAATGGCTAGTCATTCCTCGATCCTATGGCAACGACTCGTTTCACGCATCAGAAAAAGAAAACGGTGCCCGACTGCACCGGGAATTCGGAAGGGCAGCCAAACGTATTATTTTATTCCGTTCGCATTTTTTTACAGCAAGTATGTTATGCCCGCCGTTTGTCCGGTTCGCGATGTAGAGAGGAAACCGTGATCTTGCCGGTGCGGCCACGTCAAGCAAAATTAAGAACAACTGTGCCTAGTTAAACCAGTGTAACCATAGACAAGCCTTATTAAGCCATGTTGAGCATGGTAAAACCTAATTAAGTGCGCATAACTAAGCTAATGAAATGACACCTCAAAAAGCCCTAATTTAGCCGAGCTGAGATTCTCGTGTGCCTAGTAATGCCGAACTCTGTAAGATGCGCCAAGCTTAGCCTAATACTAATTAAGAGTTAATATAACTAGTGGTAGCTCGACTAATTAGCTAATTAAGCTTACCTTGACATGGGATGGAAGCTAATCGAGACCAAGCTTCAAATTTGCAAGTTAGGCCAATTTACCTAATAAAGGTAAGGAAGGTACTTGGTGCTGTGATTGCCAAGCGATTCCCAATGAAACCCGATCGATGCCTATCCGATACTCGTGAATCGCAATGTGATCGCGTGAACACTTCGTGCATGGACGTGTGAATGAACGTGTGCCTAGTCAATTGCCAAGGCGAGTGCCGACCAGCTCTGCTCTGCCCCAGCCTTACGCGACTCAGCGCAAGCTGCGCAAATTTTTTACCATGTTGAAAGGCTCGGCCGATGGCAGATCATGAAGCAGTTGGCGCACATTTAATGACTTGACAGTCGAATGATAGCATTTCGCAATGTTTAGTTCTAGGTTACTTAGCTTGTAGCGTCTGCTTACGTTTCGTCCCCGTGTTTTCCGAGCTTTTTCTACTGCTTAGGTTTCTCTGGATGCACAGAAAGCTGCTGTACTTCTTATAATAATTGTTGGGGTTTTGCGTCCAAAGAACACGATATGAATGTGAGAGATGCCATAGTGGAGGACCCCCGATAGTTAGCCCACGTGGGGTTCTTTAACGTGTACCTAAATCTGAGCACATGGGCTTCCTGCATATTGCGTCCATCAAAATGCAGCCTCCGCGAACTAACATGGTGCTACCAAACGTGTGGTTCAAACTACAAAGTACGGCCGCGGCGGCGCATTTTCGATGGAGGCGAAAATGCTTGAGGCCCGTGTGCTTAGATTTAGGTGCACATTAAAGAACTCCCGTTGGTCGAAATTTTGAGAGCCCTCCACTGCGGCGTCTCTCATCATACGGTCGTTTTGAGACGTTGGACCCCAACAATTATTATGACTATTAAAGTACAAAGTAATCGTTCTAGAAGGTCTTGGCTCGCGGTATACACAAATCGGCGCAATAGCACACATGATGACGCACGTGTGCTAGCGCTACAGATTTTCCGGTCACCGGTTCCAAAAAACACTACCTAAACATCATCATTCGAACGCCCTGTGGTATGATTTTTTAATGAACGAAAAAAAAATAATAATAATAATAATAGTAATATCTGGGGTATTATGTGACAAGACCAGGATATGATGAGGCCCGCGGTATAGGAGAACTCCGGAAATTTTGATCATCTGGCGTTCTTTAAGGTGCTTTGACATCGCACAGTACATGCGGTCCTCTACCATTTCGCCTCCATCGAAATGCGCACCACCGCGGCCGGGATCAAACCTGCACCTTTCAGGTGACCAGCCGACCTCCATAGCCGCTATGCCGTCGCGGCGGCATATCTACAGTGTCTCCACAGCCACCATTGTACCCCATGAAAAAAAAAAAAGCATGGAATAAAATTCTAATAAAGAGTCTAAGGCAGGGAGCTACCATCTCTCCAATTCTATTCACCGCGTGTTAACAGGAGGTTTTCAGAGCGTTGGATTGCGGACAGCATGTGATAGCAGTTAAAGGAGAGTAGCTTAGTAACATGCGATTCGCTTGTGATATTGCCATGTTTAGTAACTCGGGAAAACTATTGCAAATCATAATTACTGAATTAGACAGGGAAAGCAGAGCGATGGGTCAGAAAATTAATATGCAGAAAAATAAAGCAATGTTCAGCAGTCTCCGAAGAGAAGAGTGGTTTGCGATGTCTATCAAAACACTGGAAGTGGTAAAGGAATACGTCTGTTTAGGGAAGGTAGTGACCGCAGATACGAACCATGAGAATGAAGTAACCAAAAGTATAAGTATGTTGTAGTGTGCATTTGGCACGTATTCTGAGATAATGATTGCACATGGTGAAACAAGCTCCGTCCTGTGTCCTTTCTAAGTCTTCGTGCATTTCGCGCTTGTTTCACCATGAACCTTTACCAACATGCCCAACTGGCAGTCATCCTTAATGATTGGCAGTTTACCACTATCTCTCAAGAGAAAAGCGAATGGTAATTTACCACTATCTCTCAAGGGAATGCAGCGAGAAGACAAGATAACTGGTGGCAATTGAAAGTAAGAGCCTGCATTCTAACAGAAGGCAAGCGCGCGAACGGGAGGCATAAAGTTAAATTGGCAGGTGAGATTCAGAAGCTGCCGGCGCTAACGTGGGCGCAGCCTGCACATGACCGCGTTGATTGGAGAAACATGGGAGTGGCATATACCGTACAATTAGCGTAGTCATGTTGCATAGTCATGATGATGATCAGACACTTGTGAATCGTGAATGCGAAAGTATCATTTGACGATTCGTACACAGTCTCAAATATATATATATATATATATATATATATATATATATATATATATATATATATATATAAACTTTGCAGCGGGATATCTCGGAGCACAGACATGCTAGAAGAATTCTTCCAAGTGGAACTGTGTATAAATGCGACTGCCTCAAACTTTTCAATACAAACATGCTTTCTTGCTGCAATCACTAAAAAGTTAATTATTGAATATGAGTTAATTGGGCACCTGAAAGCGATAATTATTGTCTCATTGCGTGTGCCCCTGGATGTATAAGTTATCTGCAAAGGTGGTTTTCACGTTCTTCCCAGTGCTGAATTTTAATAAAACCATAGAGCTTAACTTTGAACACCCGGTATAATGTATTTTTACAACGCCAAAAGTGTGTCAAGAAGCCAATCAGGTTTCGCCTTAGCGAAGTATATGGGGCAGCGCTAGCACGCATACAAGGACGAGAAAAAAGACAGGACATGCGCTGACAAGACACAGACAGCGCATGTCCTGTGTTTTCTCGTCCTTGTATTCGTTCTCGCGCTGCCCCATATACTGCACTATGAAACCTAACCAACTAGCCCACTTTTCCGTTATTCGCCTTAGCGTTTTTAGTGAGTGTAACACGTGCTTAGGTTTTATTTATTTATTTATTTATTTATTTATTTATTTATTTATTTATTTATTTATCTCAAATGCACTCAAGCACTTGGGCATTCTAGAGGGGAGTACGGTACATGTGTACAACAATAAGAAGAATACCGATGTTTCAGCGAACACTTTCAAAAACATTTAAAGGTTGGCTGTTAGGTATTGTACAATTCTAGCTCGTCAGCTGGTTTACGAGAAGAGGCTGAAATTACTACACAAAAAATTGAAAGGCTTAGTCCACTATCTAACGAAAATTTACTAATTGTGATCTTAACTAATTGAATTATCGCCCACATTTCAATTCCCAATCTTTAGTCGTGGAGTTCTCAAGGGAACCTGGAACGAATTTTTATGATGCCACTAGTTTCGAGGTATTACCTAATTCGTGAACATTACAGAGAAAGGCATTGCCATTCGAATTATATTCTTAACAAAACATCCTTTCATGTATTGAAGCCCAACATTAATTCTAAGACGATGTATTTCTTCGACACTGATCTCCACGCTCCTTAGCCTAAGTGCGCATATCGTGTGCCAGCCACAGTGCGTCGCAACATCGCACAAGTGACACGGCTCAACACGGCGTCATACAGACCTCGAACTGCCGATGGGTCTCACCGATCGATATTGTAAAAAAAAAAAAAAAAAAAAAAAGACGGCTTAACTGCCTAGTTTTTGCGTAGACTATGGCTTGCTTTGCTGAACAAGATCACACGTAAGGACATCTATCCCTATAGCCACTAATAGACGACGCCGCGACTGCTGGCATGGAGCATAGCTTTTTTTTCTCTCTCTCTCTCTATTCGTTGGACCTGCGCTCCGGCTGCTTGCAGCCCGATGGCTGAACTTGACCACCGCTAACCAGCCTTCGTTAGATTCGATGGCTTATATGAATTTATTGTGACGTGATTCGGGCTGTGCAACGCGCTTGCAACATTTGAACGCATGATCGGCATCCTTCGCTGCTTCAAGTGGCAGACGAATCTCTACTACCTGGATGGTACTCTGATATTTTCAGACGGCTTTCAACACATCTAGAAAAGGACGTAGCTGTCGTCACTAGTATCAGCTCTAATGGCATTGAGGTAAACTTAAAGAAGTGTTGCTTTGGCGTACGAAAGCTGCTTATTCTGGGCCGTCTTCTTCCGAGATGGCGTCCTTCCGGATCCCACGACACTTCGTGCTGCTGCTTCGTTTCCTAAACTGGCAATGAAAAACCTTCGCAGCTCTCTATGCCTTTGATTTTATTTTACACGTTTCATTCGCCGCTTCCCCGCAATTATAGCGCATTTCACAGACCTCCGCTGCGGCTGCGATCTTTGAGCGAAGTCACATGTGGCGATGCATCCAGAAAACTCCGATGAATTCTTACTTCGCCTTCAATCTTGCGACATTTTGATTTGCTCGCCCCATATGAGAGAGAGAGAGAAGTTTATTATAAAAGAAAACGTGAGAGCACCCAAAATGAAATTGACAAGGACACTAGCGGCGTTGTGTTCGGCGCTGTGCTTGCCCAGCGTAAACGCGGATTTGACGAGTTAGTTGTTGCTTACAGTGTTGCCGTTGGTGGCTACTTTGCGCCAAAGTGGCTACTTTTGGACCCCGTTGGCGACGAAATTTTCCAGTTGGCGCCATGGCTCTTTTTCAAACTTGTGGTTTTACTTATTCAAAATAGTTTTATTTATTCATCTATAGTAAAGACTTGATAATAGCGCTTCTGTTCTGTTTGGCGAGAAATTCGGCGATAGGATCAAATGTCATGGCTGCTTTGGCTACTTTTGGCGTGAGTTCTGGCGCCTTTTCGTGTCACACCCAACGGCAACCCTGGTTGTTTATGCCAGCCATGCACCTACCAAAGCACGCACAAGCATACATAAAGTACGGTTGAACCCCGTAAACCCCCCCCCCCTGCATCCGCCGATCAATACACATTCTAGCGGCGGTCTTCTTGTCCATCTACGAGGCGTTCCCGCTGTAGCCGTCACCGACATGCCTGTGCAGTGGCGCAAAAACCCCTGCGTTGCTTCCCCTATGGTCTTGTTGCGTGAAGCAACGTCACCTACCATCCCTAGAGAAATAAGTCATCAAACACACCATTTCATTCGTCGTGACAGTTGATCGACCATCACAACTACCTCTATGATGGACGCAAATCGCTCTTATTCCGCGCCATCTACGTTAAGACATATGCGCCACCTTAAACGCTGACTCACAGTGTGCACATGCCGAAGGGTTGAAGATTTGCACTTTCCTCCAGCTCTGCTACTATCAACGCAGAATGTACCGCTTCTTACACCGCTACATTTGTTGCGCGCGCAGCACCACACGAATCCCCCCCTTGCCATTTCCCTGCTCCGTAACAACCACTGACTTGCCCTCTCCGTCCCTTGGACTTCGCCGGTGTTGATTTGTATGGACTTCTTTCCATCACTCCTGCTGCCAACCGACAGATAATTGTTGCCATCGATTACACGCTAAGCAGATACTTCACTATTGCCATCTGCATCGGCTAGCAATGTTGCCTCTCATTTCACACCACGTCATTCTACAGCACGGCGCACTACGTGAGCCGCGCATCGTCTGAAGGACGTGTATTTCGGTCGTCGTCGAGAAATTCTAGAGGAATGCAAGGTCTTTCACCACACGACCACATCTTACAATTATAAAACGAATGGTTTAACAGAAATATTTAATCGAACATCAGGTGATGTGCTGACAATGTACGTCACTTCCGGTTACTAAGACTGGAACCGTGTCATTCTCTTCGTGACGTACGCCCAAAACACTGCTACGCAGACCACGAAAGGACTCTCTCCTGTCTTCTACCTATAAGGACTCGAGCCCTCCTGCACGTTATGCGCAATACCTCCTTGCCACGCTTATGTGAGTGAGTCGACGGCAGTTCCCAAGCTGCTAAGCGCTGAAGAGGGTCGCCAGAGTGCCCGATGTCACTCCACTTATGGCAAGCAGCGCCAAATACACCATCGAGATGTCTCGAAGCCTTTTAGCGTCGTATTCCCGGGACTGACTTGTGTGGATAAACGTACAAGGTTATCATCAACTTGTGTGGCTCTGGATTCCTTGAGCTAGCCCCGGTCGGTCAACGAAACTTCTTTCGAAGTACCGCGGCCCGTCCCGTATGGTCTAACAAGCCGCGTACTTGATGTCCCGCGTCAAGCCACTTGAGCTTTCTTCTAATCTAGTAATCAACAATGTCGAGGCATGAGATTGCGCAATGGACCTGCTAAAGCCTTACTATCTCAGTGCCGTGGTATACTGCCTGTAATTCGCCAGGATGGCTCTGTTTCGGAAGGGAAGTAAACAGAGAGTTTTAGAACACCGCACGCAAAGCTTGCCGGCATTGCGGGCGTAGCGTTAGCGTTCGTCACTTAACGGGAGCCCGCAAGAGGCTAGCGTACGACGCATGCGCAACGCAAACGCAAAGCTTCGCGTACGCTGTTCTAAAACTCTCTAAAAGCGGCACTGCTTGCAGAAGCAGAGAACGCTGCTTATGTAGAAAGAAAAGAAGACGATTCGGCAACGCGAGCTTTGCGCTGGTTCTGCCATTGCTGCTCAGTCTCCAATAGTATAGTGCTTATTTAAAACGCTTCATTACACTATCAATAGCTTTGTTGGGACGCGTGTACGCGCGGGAGAAGAAGACACGACCGCGCGGCGTGGAATCCCAAACATCAACTGTTTATTCAGGTTCTCTGGAGGTTCCGGAGAGCAGCGGAGGGTGGCGCTGCCTGGCGGCTTGGCTTGGCTTGGCTGCCGCCACAGCACTCCCCCCTAGTGAGTTGCCGAACGGAGTTAAAGGTCCAGGCGAGTGGGTGCTCTTGATAGCCGCCCACTGTGCGTCAGCCGGGAGGGCACCTCGTGGACTTGGGCTGGCATTGAAGCTGGGGGGTCCTGGCGATGATTCCCTTAGTGGAGGCAACACGGCGTCGTCACGGTCCATGTGTGCTGGCTTGATGCGGTCCAACGACACGACCTCCTCACGGCCGTTTCTCTTGATTGTGAATTGCTTGTTGCCACGGCGGAGGACTTGAAACGGCCCATCATAGGGTGGCTGAAGAGGTCGCCGAACCGCGTCGTGTCGTACAAACACATATGGGCACGATGTGAGCTGTGGGTCGACGTGCACCACACGCGACCCTGGGGGCCGTGGAGGTACCGCGCGCAGTTTGCTCATGACGTTGCGTAGGCGAAGTGCATAGTCGCTGCAAGCTATGGATGCCTCCTCTGAGCCGCGCGCAAAGAGCTCTCCCGGCAGCCTGAGTGTCGTGCCGTAGACCAGCTCAGCGGCGCTGCAGCCAATGTCCTCTTTCAAGGTGGACCTTATACCCAAAAGAACGAGTGGGAGGGCCTCCACCCAGTTGTGTTCCTCGGTTGCCGTGAGCGCAGCCTTCAGCTGGCGGTGAAAGCGCTCCACCATGCCGTTGCTCATGGGGTGGTACGCTGTCGTGCGTATGCGTGAGGTGCCCATGAGCTGACTGATGGCAGTGAAAAGGGCTGATTCGAATTGTCGGCCGCGGTCTGTTGTTATCGTGGAGGGCACACCGAAACGGGCTACCCAGTGGTACAGGAAAGCACTCGCAACCGTCTCGGCAGTGATGTCCGCGATAGGGATGGCCTCCGCCCAGCGGGTGAACCTGTCGACACAGGTCAGCAGGTAGGCCTTTCCGTGGCAGGGTGGCAGTGGGCCGACGATGTCCAGGTGGACATGATCAAAGCGAGAATCCGGAGTGGGGAGTGTTCCCAGTGCTGTCGAGGTATGGCGTTGTATCTTAGAGCGCTGGCAAGCTACACATTCGCGTGCCCAGCGTCGGACGTCCCGATTTACGCCCGGCCAGACAAATCTTGCCGTCACCAGTCTTTGGGTGGCTCTAATCCCCGGATGAGACAGTCTGTGCAAGGACTCGAACACATGGCGACGGAGGCTCGCGGGCACGAACGGGCGAGTTCTACTGACGCTTGTGTCACAGCAAACCTTGTCCTCGGATCCGGGAACTGGGATCCACTCAAGATTCAGGGCAGTGGTCGCGGTCAACAGGTGTTTCAGTTCGTCATCTTCACGTTGAGCGGCTGCCAAAGCGGGAAGATCAACCTGTAGTGTGGGCATGATGGCGTTCACAGGATTCCGTGAGAGGGCGTCCGCTACCTCGTTGTCGCCGCCTTTGACGTGGCGGATATCAGTCGTGAACTCTGATATATAGGACATTTGGCGCCGTTCACGTGCTGTGTGCGTTCCACCGTCGGAGCTTAGCGAGCGCAATGCATAAGTAAGCGGCTTGTGGTCGGTGAGGACGAAAAACTCTACACCTTCCAGGAAATGGCGAAAATGTCGTATGGCAGCGTACACGGCCAGCAGTTCTCTTCCCGAAGGTGCTGTAGCGGCGCTCGGTAGGTGTTAGCTTCCTCGAAAAGAAGGAAATCGGGCGCCAGATTCCCCCAACGAGCTGCTGTAATACAGCCCCAACGGCTGTATCGGAGGCATCCACCATTACGCTCTGCGGGACACCGGACCTGGGGTATTCAAGCAGTGCGGCGTTTGCCAAAGCGTCCTTGACCTCGCAGAAGGCTTCTTTTGCTTCTTGAGACCAGGAGAGGGTGTCCGAGCCATTTCGTGAAGTGGCCAGCAGGTCGTGAAGAGGTTGAAGGATATGGGCGCAGCGGGGAATGAAACGGCGGTAGAAGTTTACCAAACCCAGAAATTCCCGAAGCTGGCGCTTGGCGGTCGGCTGCGGAAATCCTTGCACGGCTTCAACCTTGTTGGGTTGAGGAAGAACTCCTGAGGCGGAGATGACGTGTCCAAGAAACGAGAGTTGTCGCACACCAAGCTCGCATTTGGCCATGTTCACGACCACGCCATGTTCCACTAAGCGCTGGAAGACGATGCGCAGATGATTCACGTGCTCTTCCGGAGTGCTGCTGGCGACTAGCAAGTCGTCAAGATAGGCGTGGCAGAAGCTGAGGCCGCGTATAGCACCGTCCATGAACCGCTGGAATGTCTGACCCGCGTTTCGGAGTCCGAATGGCATTCGGAGGAATTCGAAAAGTCCGAAAGGCGTTGCGATGGCGGTCTTCGGGACGTCCTCCGGGGCAACGGGAATCTGATGGTATGCCCGCACCAGGTCGATCTTCGAGAAGATAGTGGCACCGTGAAGCCTCGTCGTGACATCGTGTATGTGCGGTACCGGGTATCTGTCTGGAGTCGTTACCTGGTTCAGCGCCCTGTAGTCCCCGCATGGTCGCCAGTCTCCCGGCGTTGACTTTGGCACCATATGAAGTGGAGATGCCCAGGCGCTCGACGAGGGTCTGATGATCCCTAGCTCCATCATGTGTTCAAATTCCTGTCGTGCGACCTTCAACTTCTCTGGAGGCAAACGGCGAGGCCGCGCGTGCACGGGTGGGCCGCTGGTGGCGATGTAATGGCGTACCTCGTGCTTCACCGCGGCGCTGGCTGGCGGCTGCCTCGTCAACTCGGGAAAATCCTGCAGAATGCGAGTAAAACGTTCTGCACCGGACGGCCCGAGCAGAGTGGGGGCTCAGCGGAGGGTGGTGCGAGGGATTGCCTTGCACAGTTGCCTGCGACACGGGATCGTGAAGGCGGCGGTTGCGCACGTCGACGAGAAGGCCGAAATGCCGAAGAAAGTCCGCACCCAAGATGGCGAACTTCACTGCTGCCACGATGAAAATCCACCGGAACGTTCTGTTCAAGCCTAAATCGAGTGGCAGCGAGCGATGTCCGTAGGTGGCGATGGTTGTGTTGTTGACCGCCTGAAGCGGGGACGCACTGGGGACACGGCGATCGGTGGACCCAACCGGCAGGACGCTCACCTCAGCGCCGGTGTCCACGAGGAATCGAAGGCCACTGTCGCGGTCGGTGAGGAAAAACACTGATGGACGACGTTCGGGGGGCCTCTGCGACACTGGTCGTCCTCAGTGCCGGCCGCTCCCGTTTCCCGCATAGTCGCACGGAGGAATGCATTTGCGAGCAGCATTGCCATGCTTCCTGTGATACCAGCAGATTCTCTGTTGCACTGCTGGGCGCTGGCGCTCCTCGGGAGTGCTGCGGGCCTGCATCGCTGCGACGGTATCGGCGAGGCGGGATATCTGCTCCCGGATGTCATGCAGCGTGGTCGTGGGCGCGCCGCCGGCGATGTCTGGCTGTAGCGCCGCGACGGACGGCGGAGCGACCGCCAGCACCGAGTCCGCGAGCTCGGCGAGTTGAGACAGGCGTTTGTCGGCAGCCGAGGCGAGGACCATGCGCACGTTGACCGGAAGTCGCTGTAGGAACAGCTCGCGAAGCAGTCTGCTGTCGGCATCGGTGGTGGCTGCGCCGGCCGTGTGCAACAGCTGCCTCATGTGGCGCAACAATTGGCTGGGCGTCCGGTCCCCGAGCTCGGTGTCGTGCAGTAGCTGCTGCAGTCGCTGAGGCTCTGACGGCGTGAGGCGGCTGATGAGCAGCTGTCTGAGCGCTGTGTACGCGTTCTCTGCAGGTGGAGCGACCAGCAGATCGCGTATCTCGCTCGCTATTGCCGGTGGGAGGCTGGCGACCACGTGGTGGTACTTTGTTAGCTCAGCGGCAATACGACGAGCGGTGAATTGGGACTCCACCTGCAGGAACCACAGCTGCGGGTCCGCTGTCCAAAACGGCGGGAGCCTGATGTCGACGGCGGAGATGGCCGGTGCGTCAGGGGGAGTCTCCATGGCGTCGATCGCTTGAAAAAAGGCGGTAAGCCTCGTCCGGGTCACCACTGTTGGGACGCGTGTACGCGCGGGAGAAGAAGACACGACCGCGCGGCGTGGAATCCCAAACATCAACTGTTTATTCAGGTTCTCTGGAGGTTCCGGAGAGCAGCGGAGGGTGGCGCTGCCTGGCGGCTTGGCTTGGCTTGGCTGCCGCCACAGCTTCTATCATGCTTTCCTTGGATTCAATATGTGTTGCCTTATTGAGGCTGTGGTTAACTGAAATAGGCCCTTGGTTCCCCTTCCTTGTTGTTTAGATAATGGGTTGCGTAATAAGAAATACTAAAACATGAGAACTTTACTTGCTCCATATCTAGAAGCGAAACCGGCTCTGTAGCAAAGATTCTGCTTGCAACACTTTAGCGAAAAAACAAGAAACTAAATCTTCAGCAATGACGCACTAGTAATATTAATTGCTGGAACTTTACACGCCAAAACTACGATATGTTTATGAGGCCGCGCCGTAGATGAGGTCTGGACTGGAAAAATGATGTCCTACAGCACGCGCTTAGCGCTTAGCGGGCGTCCCCCATTCCCTGTCGCGGCAGAAGAGTGTGCCGGAAATTTCGACCACCTGGGGTTCTTTAACGTGAATTTACATCTACGTACAGCATCAAAATCCAAGTACTAGTGGATTTTCGCCTCGTTCGAAAATGCTAGAGCCGCGGCCACGATCAAACCGGTGCCCTTCGGGCCGGCAGCCGAGCACCGTAACCACTGACAGCAATTCTGTAAAAAAAAAAAAAGAAAAAAAAAACGAAAAATATTACTGCGATTCGAACCCGTGCCGCATTCACCGCGCGTGAGTCGCTAGAACAGGCGCTCAACCATCTAGGCCACAACACACACCGGTCGCGGGGCGGTAAAATGGGTCTTATCAGGATACAATAGTCGAAGACGCGAGTCGAAGACGCGACTGTGTTGTAGAAAACTTCATTTTGGAACGTGTTTTTCTTCCCACAGAAACATGATTGCGGCCTCAAATGAAAGCTTCGTCTCCGTACTACTAAGATCTCCGGGAAATTTGCAGGATTCCGTCTAGTTTTTTCAGACGGCCCGTTTTTTGTCCCGAAAAACGAGGCGTGATTTCGGCCGCTTCCATAGGACCCCATTGTTTAAACTTTAGTCGTCGTGGGAACAGAATGTGAAGTCCCGATGTTAACGATGCTGCATTTGTTAAGTGCGGTACAGCTCCTAGAAGGTGCCCCTTTAAGAAGTTTTGGAAATTGAGCCTCTACGATTTTTTATCATCGAAAAATGACTCTGTCCCATTGAAAACGGGGAGAGCTTCCAGCAGTGGCCGCTAGGAGCGCTGATCATTCAATGTCCCCGAAAGCTGGATCTGACCTTATCGCGCGCGCCCATGGCGTTCGTTGTCGTATACTTCTCTCGGCAAAGAACCATTGCGTGTGACAGCTTACGTACCTTTCGAGTTTGAATTCGCAGCTGCTGATCGAAAGAAATCACATGTATAAAAAGCAGAGCAAACGCACGTTCATGTCATTTGTAAAAGTTGCACAATAAATAAATCTGAAATGCAGTGGCGTTCTTCATGTTCTGATTCATTAATTTTCAGACAGCGTGAATTGAACTGTTCTCGCAATTTAGAGTGTGCCTTCCTGTTCGGTTCACGCTGCACGGAAGATGTGCGTGTAATAATATTTGGGGTTTAACGTCCCAAAACCGCGATTTGATTATGAGGGACGCCGTAGTTCAGGTCCGGAAATTTCGACCACCTAGGGTTCTTTAACGTGCACCTAAATCTAAGTACACAGGCCTAAACATTTGATTTCTGCGTGTTCTGAGCAAGGAATGAAAACTATAGTTCAAAACAATATGGTGGTGGTGGTAAAAACATTTATTGACTGCAAATTGCGTCAGTATAAAGCACACATTAACAAGCTTTCTTCATGTTGTGCCATTTAACATATGTTCAAGTATCAAAAATAGCTACCCTTGTTCAAGCTTTTCTTTTCAAAAATAGCCTTTTGAATCGTCACGGCCACACGGTGTTGGGGTACCCGCATCAGGAAGATGCGACCGGGCGACGAGTTATTGTATGTGCACATTCACACTGCTACAGTCTAGTATATTCCATTTATGATCAGTATTTTTCTTTTTACTTAAAGAGTCAGCATACTATTTTATAAGATGGCAATTTAAGCTTTTATGCGATAATTACGCACGAAAAGTGCTTTGTTTGCGTTGTATCCACGCGTCTTTCTTGCTCAGAACACGCACAAACATTCCAAGACCACAGCTTCCGTGCAGCGTGAACCGAACAGGAAGGCACACTCTAAATTGCGAGAACAGTTCTATTCGCGCTGTCTGAAAATTAATGAATCAGAACGTGAACAACGCCACCGCATTTCAGATTTATTTATTGTGCAACTTTTACAAACGCCATGAACGTGCGTTTGCTCTGCTTTTTATACATGTGATTTCTTTTGAGCAGCAGCTGCGAATTCAAACTCGAAAGGTTCGTAAGCTGTCGCACGCAATGGTTCATTGTCGAGATAAGTATACGACAACGAACGCCATGGGCGCGCGCGATAACGTAGCCACGAGCGAAACGTGGCGAAAACGGGATGCCAAGTGAATGCATTCGACCCCCCCCGGTCAGGCAGACTGGAAACGGAAATTTACTAGTGAAACCGACGCGCGCTCCATCTATCGTTAACTGAAGCAAGCATATCATTTTCAACGCTTGGCGGCGCTGACCTCAGTCCAAGCGAGCCGAGGCCACGCGTCGGAGCGTTCGAGTTAAAGGTGCTGACGGCTGTACTTGCAAGTGTTTCTGGACTCACACACAGCTGAGTTTCCGTGCTTTGTGGCTTCGCGGAAGGGTGACAAGTACGAATTCTGTACCACGTGCGCCTGTAAAGTAGTAAGCGTTTTGCACGGCGGCAAGGCCGACATAAAGGCGCACATCGCTTCACGGAAGCATCAGATATACGTTCGTGCTGCGGAAGGGCAGGGCAACATCGGAAGTTGCTTCCAAAAGAGCTGCGAAGATAGTGCGATCCGCACAGAATGCCCATTCACGTGATTTCTTGTGGAACACATCTTGCTGCTAACTTTTAGTGATCACGCAGAACCGTTGTTTCGGAAATTGTTCCCGAAGTGCGAGGGCGGTACGGGTGCGGATATGCGAAAACGGCTGCCATCGTTGGGGAAATGGCTGCAGATGCCGAAAACACAATGGTTGAGGCCCTGAAGCGCCGTGCTTTCGCAATCGCAGTGGACGGAAGCAACGGCAGCGGGTCGCAAATGTCTGTCTCAGTATAATTTCCGATGTGCCCCCCCCCCCCCCCCACCCTCGCTGCGGTCTCCCGAATTTTCAAGCTGCGAAGTTGGCAGGTACGTATTAGGGTGAACGTGTTGGCTAGTTGGTTGAACATTTTCAATCGGGAAACAGCGCAGTAAAAAATGAAGCCGAAGCAAGGAACGAGCAGCGCATGGTGTGGTGTGTTGTTCGTTCCTTGCTTCGTCTTCGTTTCTTACGGCGCTGTTTCCTGATTGAAGAAGTTTTCGTGTACTTCAATGGCCTTACTCGCTACGTAAACGAAACACGCTTAAGCGTGGTGCACGTTTCCAGTTTCGATGCCGGTGGCATTCTCGTTATTTTTTCTTAAATCCGTTATTTATGAACACGAATTGCGTCTGTCATGGAGCATCTTTGTTTTCTTTTAAATAGTCAATAATATGCGTCCTCCTTGCCGACAAACATCCTTTTGGCTTCATGAATGGGCTCTACAAAAACACGTAATAAGAACCAAGGCACTCATTCGACGACAAACTTGTCACCGCTATAATGCCCTTTAGATTTAAGGTCTTACCAGTTAGCGCGACAGTTGACGTGCAAACGGGGTATAACATAATTCGAACCTAGGTAACTATCGATCTTGAAACGGAAAAGAAAAGAAAGAGAGAAAAGCATTTGAAGCACTTGCGCCCTTCCAGATACACGTGGTGCGAATCGTCTTTTTCTTGCCTTATCACAATGCATTATGTTTGCTAAATATGCAAGCTTTCTCACAAATGCTTCACTATTTGGAACTCTGGGCCCATGTCTGTCGCCACGGCAAATATAACTATGAAACACACCGGGAAACGTGCTCTTAATTCCTACAAACCACAGCCGTATCTTTCTCAGATACGTCTCAATGACTGTCATTTGAGCGACAAGAGATCGTAAGTCACAATTATTCTCTCATCTCAATTTATCGACCGTGTTTACCTTTGAAACACAACTGTCGATTTTGGATGTTCTCGTAACCTAAATATAAAACTGCGCAAACACACCTGCACAAGTCGATATACTCATTTCACTTCAGACCAGCCGAAAATCCGCAATACGTCAGTAGCAAACACATAAATTCGAAGAGCCGGAGTGCACTGCAGCACACAACTTGAAAAAAAAAATAAAGAAAAAAAAAACAAGAAAAACATGATATATTCAGAAAACTCGTCAAAAACGGCTTCCCAAAATCTTTTATTCAGAAAGCACTTCACTTCGAAAAATATGACGCAAGATGAGAAATACAGCAAGAGGCTTCCTCTAATCAACACCTCGACAAAAATACTGCCACGCGCTATTCTTATTTTCGCTTTTGTTGTATTCGGTTTTTGCCCACAAAGACCGTCAGCAAAGCTCAGCTCAAACCGCGCCTTATTGTTCTAGAACCTTCGCGATTATTGTAGATCGTTTTGTTAAGATTGCGCGCAAGACGCGACCACTCGAGATTATTCCAGAGCTTGCGCGATGACCAGTGATAAGGCTAGAATGTTCGACGCGTGATGCATAAAAGCCGGCGCGCTCCAACGATGTTCAGTTAATCGACTGCCGACGCTCGAGTCTGTTCGCCGCTATCAGTGCCAGCGAGTATTGCTGTAAACTGACTTTCCGTTTACCGGCCACAAGTTCGGCCTAATAAACAGTTTCATCTTGGACACGTCGCCTGCTGCCTTCGTCGACGTCACAACCACGTGACATCTGGTGGAGGTGCTTTTCGTTCATGTACCGGACACCCCCGTCAAGCCGTGAACCCAGCCCAAGTCGCCAAGAAGAAACCGACACCATCCAGGAGAGTCGAGCTAGCCGGAGACTACAAGGACTGGCACCACAATACGGACTCCTACCGGACAAGCCAAAAGGCACGGCGACGAAGACGACAGGCACGATGACGGCCGCTGCGTCCCCTACAACAATCGTGATCCAGCCACCGAGAGAGCCGCCGACTTTCCATGGATCGCCAAGCGAGGACCCCGAGACCTGGCTGGAGGCGTATGAACGAGTCGCGGCTTTCAACAACTGGGACTCTGACGAAAAACTGCGCCGTGCCTACTTCTACGTAGAAGACGCCGCGAGGACGTGGTTCGAGAACCATGAATCCACGTTACAAACCTGGGATCTCTTTCGGACGACGTTCCTAAGCACGTTTACCAACGTGGTCCGCAAGGAACGAGCCGCAGCTATGTTGGAGACCCGTGTGCAGCTGCCCAATGAAAGCATCGCTATCTACACGGAGGAGATGAATCGACTGTTCCGGCACGCCGACCCCGCCATGGCTGAGGAGAAGAAGCTCCGGTTCCTGATGCGAGGTGTCAAGCAAGAGCTGTTTGCAGGACTTGTCCGCAACCCACCCAAGACTGTCGACGAATTCCTCACCGAGGCAACGACGATAGAAAAAGGCCCTTGAAATGCGTACGACGCAGTACAACCGCCGGATTCCCTTAACGACCTACGGAGAGAGTCACGCGCTGCAATCCGACGACCTGCGCGAGACCATCAGGGCTATAGTTAGGGAAGAGCTGCGTAAGCTGTTGCCATCCTCCCAACCTCAAGTGGATTCTCTCGCTGATGTCGTGCGCCAGGAGATCCAGCAATCCCTGGGCGTTCCTCAGCTAGTAGAGCAGCAACCGCAGGCTATGAGCTACGCTGCGGCAGCGCGTCGTAACGCTCCACCACCGCGCCCACGTGAAGGCTTCGCACCACCGCAGTTCCGCCGCCAGACGGCGCCGCCACCACCACCGACGCCATACCGTCTACCCGCCGGCCAGCGCAACGCTCCGAGAAAGACCGACGTTTGGCGCGCCCCTGACCACCGCCCACTGTGCTATCACTGCGGAGAAGCTGGCCACACCTACCGCCGCTGCCAGTACCGTCAGATGGGACTGCGTGGTTTCGCCATCGACGCGCCGCGTCCACAGCGGGGTCAAAGACCACGCGACATCGCCGACTACCTCGCACGAGCTCAGTGGACACCCCGACGACCATCCCGCTCGCCATCGCCCGGCCGCTACATGTCACCGCACCGCCGGCAGTACGCTGGCCCAAACCGGGGCCGATCTCCTAGCCCTTACTCGGAAAACTAAGGGCAGCAACCGATGGAGGTGCGGTTGCTGTACGACGAACTACCGAAGATCCTCCGCCGCCGCCGACGACGATGCCGCAACGAAATCTAAAGAACCCGTCGCAAGACAATCGAGGCCCTGGCGTGGAAACTTCGCAGCCCGAAGAAGACATCACTACGCAACGTGGAACCGGCGGAACAAACCGACGCAGCCGTGACCCGACGCCGCGACCTAACCGCAACGCGAGACGACGAACTAGCGACCTCGACGTTCTCATCGACGGTCACAACGTCACCGCTCTCGTCGACACTGGTGCCGACTATTCCGTCGTCAGTGGGCCATTCGCCGCCAAGCTGAAGAAAGTAAAGACCGCTTGGAGTGGACCCGAGATCCGGACAGCTGGAGGTCACCTGATAACGCCAATTGGAGTCTGTACAGCAAGAGTCACTATCAATAATCGGATTTACCCTGCGAGCTTTGTAATCCTGCAACAGTGCTCCAGGGATGTGATACTTGGGATGGACTTTCTCAGTCAACATGGCGCCGTGATCGACCTGAGGTCTGAATCAATAACCCTAACCTCAGAAAACGCACTGCCACCCCACACGACACCAGCGACCCATGCTTTAAATCTGATAGAAGAGCAGGTCACCGTTCCGCCTTTATCCAGCGTCATCATTTCCGTCGGCACCGAAGAACCCGCAGACTTCGAAGGCGTCATCGAGGGTGACCAGCACCTGCTCGTGAACCGCCAGATTTGCGTCGCAAGAGGCATCGCCGAGTTGCGTGATGGCAAAGCAAAGGTACTGCTGACAAACTTCAGCCACGAATATAGGCACCTTAACATTGGTACGACGGTCGCCTACGTCGAGAAGTTCGTGGACACCAGCAATGCTTTCGCCCTCTCCGATGCTACCGAACCTGCTTCGACGAATCGAAATCCCCACACAGATTTCAACGTCAACCCGAGCCTCCCGAAACACAAGCAAGACCAGCTCAAAAGTCTGCTCTTGCAATTCCAGGACTGCTTCTCGTCGTCGTCAAGAATTCGACAGACCCCAATCGCGAAACACCGCATCATAACAGAGGAAAATGCGAGACCACTCCGCCAGAGCCCGTACCGAGTTTCAACGCGAGAACGCGACGCCGTAAAGCAACAAGTCGACGAAATGCTACGCGACGACATCATCCAGCCTTCCAAGAGTCCTTGGGCGTCACCCGTCGTGTTAGTGAAGAAGAAGGACGGAACCCTGCGTTTCTGCGTCGATTATCGCCGCCTGAACAAGATCACGAAAAAGGACGTGTATCCTCTCCCACGTATAGACGACGCCCTGGATCGACTCCACAGCGCGCAGTACTTTTCGTCGATGGACCTCAAGACCGGCTATTGGCAAATCGAGGTCGACGAGAGAGACCGAGAGAAGACTGCCTTTATCACACCAGACGGCCTCTTCGAGTTCAAGGTCATGCCCTTCGGTCTTTGCTCGGCACCTGCGACGTTCCAACGTGTTATGGACACTGTACTGGCCGGCTTGAAGTGGCAGACCTGCCTTGTGTACTTGGACGACGTCGTTGTATTTTCATCAAACTTCGACGAACATCTCCGGCGCCTTCAGGCTGTACTTCAAGCAATCAAGGCCTCCGGACTCACCCTGAAGCCAGAAAAGTGCCGCTTCGCATACGAGGAACTTCTGTTCTTGGGTCACGTCATCAGCAAGTCTGGAGTTCGCCCCCGACCCACGGAAAACAGCTGCCATCGCTGCCTTCCCGCCGCCCACAGACAAGAAAGCCGTACGCCGATTTCTCGGCTTGTGCGCCTATTATAGACGCTTCGTCAAGGAATTTTCGCGCATCGCCGAGCCACTAACTCAGCTCACGAAAAACGACGTGGAATTCAAGTGGGGAGCGGCGCAAGTCGAAGCATTTCAAGAATTGAAACGACGCCTGCAGACGCCTCCAATACTTGCGCATTTCGACGAACACGCCGACACGGAAATCCACACCGACGCAAGCAGCGTAGGACTCGGCGCCGTTCTCGTCCAGAGAACTGCCGGCGTGGAAAGGGTTATCAGTTATGCTAGCCGGTCGCTATCCAAGGCAGAAGCCAACTATTCCACAACAGAAAAGGAGTGCCTTGCCATCATCTGGGCAACGTCAAAGTTTCGCCCCTACCTCTACGGCAGGCCCTTCAAAGTTGTGAGCGACCACCACGCCTTGTGTTGGCTAGCTAACCTGAAGGACCCTTCAGGTCGTCTCGCAAGATGGAGTCTGAGGCTTCAAGAATTCGACGTTACCGTCGTTTACAAGTCCGGACGAAAACACTCTGACGCCGACTGCTTGTCTCGCGCCCCCCGTCGACCCGCCGCCGAAGGATGACCAGGAGGATGACTTCTTCTTGGGAACCATAAGTGCCGATGATTTCGCCGAACGACAGCGAGCCGACCCGGAACTCAGGGGCCTTGTGGAGTACCTCGAAGGCAAGACCGCCATTGTCCCAAAGGCATTCAAGCGAGGACTCGCGTCGTTTTTCTTGCGAAACGGCGTTCTCATAAAGAAGAATTTCTCGCCACTTCGAGCAAACTACCTCCTCGTAGTGCCTTCAGCATTGCGACCAGAAATCCTGCAGGCTCTACACGACGACCCGACGGCTGGACACCTCGGACTTTCCCGCACGCTCGCCAGAGTACAGGAAAAGTACTACTGGCCGCGCCTTGCCGCCGACGTCGCTCGCTACGTAAGGACGTGCAGAGACTGTCAGCGACGGAAGACACCACCAACAAGACCAGCAGGCTTCCTTCAGCCAATCGAGCCTCCTCGGCGACCGTTCCAGCAGATCGGGATGGACCTCCTGGGGCCGTTCCCAACGTCTACTTGCGGAAACAAATGGATCGTCGTAGCCACCGACTACCTCACCCGCTACGCCGAAACAAAAGCCCCTGCCGAAAGGCAGTGCCGCCGAGGTAGCCAAGTTCTTCGTTGAGAACATCGTCCTTCGACACGGCGCCCCAGAGGTTCTCATCACCGACAGAGGCACGGCGTTTACGGCTGACCTAACCCAGGCGATCTTGGGATACAGCCACACAACTCACCGCCGGACCACCGCGTACCACCCACAGACGAATGGCCTGACCGAGCGTCTAAATAAGACCATCGCCGACATGCTGGCCATGTACGTCGACGTCGAACACAAGACGTGGGACGCCATCCTTCCGTACGTGACCTTCGCATACAACACGGCCGTGCAGGAGACGACACAGATGGCGCCATACAAGTTGGTCTACGGACGGAGCCCGGCAACGACGCTCGACGCCATGCTGCCCAACGTCGCCGACGAAGAAAACCTTGACGTCACCGTCTACCTTCAGCGCGCTGAAGAAGCCCGACAACTCGCCCGTCTGCGCATCAAGAATCAGCAGACGACCGACAGCCGCCGTTACAATCTTCGACGACGCTTCGTGGAATACCAGGCCGGCGACCGCGTTTGGGTGTGGACACCGATACGCCGACGTGGACTTAGTGAAAAACTTCTTCGGCGATACTTCGGCCCCTACAAGGTGCTTCGACGTCTCGGTGCTCTGGACTACGAGGTCGTCCCCGACGGCATAACGAACTCTCAACGGCGCCGTGCGCGACCTGAAGTCGTCCATGTCGTGCGCCTCAAGCCGTATTACGCGCGTTAGCAAACCTGAGGACTGCACTTATTGCTTAATTATTGTACTTTCTTTCTTTATTGTTGTGATTTATTGTTGCATGCATTTTCCCCCGTGTTCTGTTTTAAGCATCGGGACGATGCCTTTTCAGAGGGGGGCATTGCCACGCGCTATTCTTATTTTCGCTTTTGTTGTATTCGGTTTTTGCCCACAAAGACCGTCAGCAAAGCTCAGCTCAAACCGCGCCTTATTGTTCTAGAACCTTCGCGATTATTGTAGATCGTTTTGTTAAGATTGCGCGCAAGACGCGACCACTCGAGATTATTCCAGAGCTTGCGCGATGACCAGTGATAAGGCTAGAATGTTCGACGCGTGATGCATAAAAGCCGGCGCGCTCCAACGATGTTCAGTTAATCGACTGCCGACGCTCGAGTCTGTTCGCCGCTATCAGTGCCAGCGAGTATTGCTGTAAACTGACTTTCCGTTTACCGGCCACAAGTTCGGCCTAATAAACAGTTTCATCTTGGACACGTCGCCTGCTGCCTTCGTCGACGTCACAACCACGTGACAATACACTACTCTTCGCTATCCGTGGCACTAGCTAAACCACCGCCCGTGGACTCAGACGACGGACCGATCCGCGGAAGGCTGAATCACGTGATAGCAAGAACGCGAGCGGCCCACCCGCTTGCGCCATACACACGTGCAGTCCGAAAAGGGAGGGATAAAGCCCGGGCTGAGGCCAGTTCGAAACCGCGAACGATGCCGCGCGCGACTTCAAAGAGAAAGCACATGTTCGAAGAGCCGCCGGCGTACTCCCGCTGCTGAAAAAAAATGCGGTCTCGCTGATCACCCACCCTTCCAAACGCGTGGCCCGCAGCCGAAAAAGGGGGATGCGTTGTTCGTGAAAATGTTTGCGACCTTACGAACACAATACGCACTCCCTGCCTTCACCCAAAGACGGGCCACCGAAAGAGCGAACCCAAGGCATCTCCTACCAAACTGCTTGTACTGAATACGACGACAGCTGCATCAGCGCAGCTGAGAACCCGTAAGAAAGACGGGAAAGACGTCCCCAATTTTGCCAAGACGCAGACCGCGAAATCAATTTTCTTGAAACAGCTGCAATCAATTACCGGAAATGAATGTTGGCTGATCCAAGCCACCCCAAGCGTGAACCACGCTCTTCGCCCCCCTCTGCGCAGAACGGAAGAAAAAAAAAGAAATGATATCTGCGTACAGCCTCACACTCCGAGTATTCCCCTTTACATCACAGCCCACCTCGACACATCTACGCGTCGACGAGGCTCTCAAGCCCTTTTACTCTCCAACTCATTCCCTCCGGTGAAGCCATCGCACTCCTGTGCTCTTTTGGTGACGAGCACCGCCGCCGCGTAACGCATCCTTTCATACCTGCCGAACAGAAAAGAAGCGCTTTTGGTGACGAGCACCGCTGCCGCGTGACGCATCCTTTCATGCCTGCCGAACAGAAAAGAAGCGCTTTTGGTGACGAGCACCGCCGCCGCGTGACGCATCCTTTCATACCTGCCGAACAGAAAAGAAGCGCTTTTGGTGACGAGCACCGCCGCCGCGTGACGCATCCTTTCATACCTGCCGAACAGAAAAGAAGCGCTTTTGGTGACGAGCACCGCTGCCGCGTGACGCATCCTTTCATGCCTGCCGAACAGAAAAGAAGCGCTTTTGGTGACGAGCACCGCCGCCGCGTGACGCATCCTTTCATACCTGCCGAACAGAAAAGAAGCGCTTTTGGTGACGAGCACCGCTGCCGCGTGACGCATCCTTTCATACCTGCCGAACAGAAAAGAAGCGCTTTTGGTAACGAGCACCGCCGCCGCGTGACGCATCCTTTCATACCTGCCGAACAGAAAAGAAGCGCTTTTGGTGACGAGCACCGCTGCCGCGTGACGCATCCTTTCATACCTGCCGAACAGAAAAGAAGCGCTTTTGGTGACGAGCACCGCCGCCGCGTGACGCATCCTTTCATACCTGCCGAACAGAAAAGAAGCGCTTTTGGTGACGAGCACCGCCGCCGCGTGACGCACTTTTTCATACCTGCCGAACAGAAAAGAAGCGCTTTTGGTGACGAGCACCGCCGCCGCGTGACGCATCCTTTCATACCTGCCGAACAGAAAAGAAGCGCTTTTGGTGACGAGCACCGCCGCCGCGTGACGCATCCTTTCATACCTGCCGAACAGAAAAGAAGCGCTTTTGGTGACGAGCACCGCCGCCGCGTGACGCATCCTTTCATACCTGCCGAACAAAAAAGAAGCGCTTTTGGTGACGAGCACCGCTGCCGCGTGACGCATCCTTTCATGCCTGCCGAACAGAAAAGAAGCGCTTTTGGTGACGAGCACCGCTGCCGCGTGACGCATCCTTTCATGCCTGCCGAACAGAAAAGAAGCGCTTTTGGTGACGAGCACCGCCGCCGCCTGACGCATCCTTTCATACCTGCCGAACAGAAAAGAAGCGCTTTTGGTGACGAGCACCGTTGCCGCGTGACGCATCCTTTCATACCTGCCGAACAGAAAAGAAGCGCTTTTGGTGACGAGCACCGCTGCAGCGTGACGTATCCTTTCATGCCTGCCGAACAGAAAAGAAGCGCTTTTGGTGACGAGCACCGCCGCCGCGTGACGCATCCTTTCATACCTGCCGAACAGAAAAGAAGCGCTTTTGGTGACGAGCACCGCCGCCGCGTGACGCATCCTTTCATACCTGCCGAACAGAAAAGAAGCGCTTTTGGTGACGAGCACCGCCGCCGCATGACGCATCCTTTCATGCCTGCCGAGCAGAAAAGAAGCGCTTTTGGTGACGAGCACCGCTGCCGCGTGACGCATCCTTTCATGCCTGCCGAACAGAAAAGAAGCGCTTTTGGTGACGAGCACCGCTGCCGCGTGACGCATCCTTTCATGCCTGCCGAACAGAAAAGAAGCGCTTTTGGTGACGAGCACCGCCGTCGTGTGACGCATCCTTTCATACCTGCCGAACAGAAAAGAAGCGCTTTTGGTGACGAGCACCGCCGCCGCGTGACGCATCCTTTCATGCCTGCCGAGCAGAAAAGAAGCGCTTTTGGTGACGAGCACCGCTGCCGCGTGACGCATCCTTTCATGCCTGCCGAACAGAAAAGAAGCGCTTTTGGTGACGAGCACCGCTGCCGCGTGACGCATCCTTTCATACCTGCCGAACAGAAAAGAAGCGCTTTTGGTGACGAGCACCGCCGCCGCGTGACGCATCCTTTCATACCTGCCGAACAGAAAAGAAGCGCTTTTGGTGACGAGCACCGCCGCCGCGTGACGCATCCTTTCATACCTGCCGAACAGAAAAAAAGCGCTTTTGGTGACGAGCACCGCTGCCGCGTGACGCATCCTTTCATACCCGCCGAACAGAAAAGCGCTTTTGGTGACGAGCACCGCCGCCGCGTGACGCATCCTTTCATACCTGCCGAACGGAAAAGAAGCGCTTTTCGAGACTCCCCTCCTTATACTCTAACGAAGGGACCGTATGGATTCCGAAACGTCGGGACAACGCTCAGTCAAAGTTCTAAAGATAAGAAGGCGTCGGCGGCCTTGGAAACATGTGTTTTCTGGTTTCTTCGGGGCTTGAGTTTTCTGCAGGCAAATGGTGTCTCCAGAGGGGTGGTCGTGCATTTAACTTCGTTGACAGCGGACGAACGATGAGCACTGGAGCGGCGAGAAGAATGACGACCTTGTACGCGGCTCGTTCGTCAAAGTGACCGCGAACCCCGGAGACTGTGCAGCACAAGCACATGATGATATTAGTTTAAGCACATGCCCTGCGGTTGCTGCATTTCTGAGCTTGCCTTGGAGCAACTAGTGTGTGCATCGCCAGTCATGCCGCAGTACGCAGGGACCCAAGCAAGCACGACTGCCATGCGAAATTCATACGTTGCGAAGGTGGGAGGAGCAAGACGCCGTGGCAGAAGGCAAAAAAAAGGCTTTGAGAAAGTCGCTTTCTTTCTTTTCTTTTTTTTAGGGGCGAAGTTCCTTAGGGTGTGGGTCTGTCCCTCCTCTGTATTATGTAGTAGTAGTAGTAGTAGCCACGTATAGTGGAATGCACCCACTCCACGTGATAAAGATGACGATGACGCCTGATGACCATGAATAATATGCGCGTTCCAGTATAGTGGAATGTACCCACTACACGTGATAACGATGGCAATGACGCTGATTAGGAAAACAAAATCAGGGGAACCCCCTCCTTGTGGTCAGTAGAGCTCTTGAACAAAATAATCATCTACCCAATATGTAAATAATAAAACATTGTGTCTATACTTCATCAATATGTAAATAATGAAACATTGTGAATATACTGTATGTATAATCACACCACACCCCCCGCGTTTGTGTGTCAGGTCTTTGTATGATGATCGAGTGGGCAAAATATACGGTGATTGACGGTTTACCAGATTACCTCCGGAGCTTCGCCCACTCATCATCATTCACGCCGTGGATATGGCGTGATTTTTTTTTCAGTAGACATATCTCGCCCTCTCTCTTTTTACTTCTTTCTTGTATGTTGTACATGGAACGTAAGCTACAAAGTTTTTTAGCGCACACATGCATACGTTCAGTTCGCTGGCTAGAACTCGCTTCTGTGTCTGCTGCGCGTATCTGCGTCGACAATGAGCTACCACGCCACAGGCATCGCTGAAGCGCCAGTCGGACACGATCCTCAGCTACTTCCCGAAAAAGACTCCGCGTTGATATTCAAGAGGTGCAGCAACAGCACCGGAATGCCCGATTACAGCCAAAAAAGGAAGCGATTACTCAGCACATATCGCCGTGATTATAATGTGCACATGATTAACACAGAACGCACATTATAGATGCATTTTACATAAACAAATGGTTCACACGGATCACTCACTCATTCACGCAGGATTCAGGTAAGCTAAACAGGCCTTTCTATTGCGTAGCAGATATGTAGCGAGCAGCAATGCATCAGTGCACTGGGCGTACAAAAAAAAAAAAAAAAAAAAAAAAAAGAAAACAGGAACGTTGGGAGTACAATAAAAGTTAACGTAACAGCTCACAATACACATGATGTCGCTACAAGAAACGTTTTATACATTCTTTAGAGCTTGCTAGAGCTGTCTGTCCAGTTTACTGTATGTTTCTGTTTATTCAAAATTTGGATAGCTTGATAGGATAATACATGTTTCGCGTAATTTGTCCACAGTCCTCATCTGCTGCCTAAACCCGAGGTTTAGCTACCGTGCCAATCTACATTCCTTTGGTGTGCATATGCTGCATTAGTTCATAAAGATAAACTTGATTGGCCATGATCACGTCATGTTGCACAAATAACTCCCTGGTGCGTAACTCACGGATACCGATTACGTAGTTCTCAAAAATACGCAGCACTCGCTCCCGTAGAGTCGTTAGCGTATCGTAGTTGCGCTGAGTGGTGCTACCCCATACTACTGAACAATAGACAATCTTCGAATATACTAAAGTGTAATAAAGAGCTTTTTTTAGGCGAAGAGGTATTCATTTGGAAATCTTTTTAATACATCCTATTGATCGAGCTATATCGATTACCAACTGGTTCACATGACATGACCAGGCCAAAGATTCCAGGAACCAAGCACCTAGGAATTTGTTCACTTGTTTGCTGAATACTCACAGTTTCATATTCGTGATATCAGAGTCCTTCAATGTTTTTCTGGTCACGAAACTCCACCCGCAGTTTCATGCAGGGACAGAAGCACCGCGTTCAGCGCGGGGGCATCCGTGCGCGCCCACTGCGCTCGGCTGAATGCTGTGCCGGTTCGAGGCAATGGTTTATCGTGCACCAAACCGCAATAATTCAATTACCACTCATGTCTCACCTGACATACAATGTGGTTGCTGCATACGCGTGTGAAAAACTTGCTTTCACGTTTTTTTTTTTTTTTTTTTTTTTTTTTTTTTTTTATGATATCAAGGCTGATTGGATCCAGTCGTGCCGACGCATGTTATTCCAGCGCGGTTGCTTACCTCGGGCAGGGGAGTGTATATATTCAGGCAAAGGATATTTACTTAGACTTGTGACACTGCACAAGACTGAAAACCCATCAACTCGCAAACTGAAGTGCCACAGCGGTAGTTGAGCCAGCGCCGATCGCGCTACTTACAGTCAGACCGTCTACGCCGCTGTTTAACACAGACGCATTACAACAAAAGAAATTTAGCTCGACACTCCTGTGTTTACAGTTTATAAAATCTAACTCCGCTCCGTTGCATCTTACCTCACAGAGCTTCGGTAAACATTGCAATCGGGAATGGCGAAGCTTTCGCGAGGCGACGTCCGTGTGCCGCGTGAATACACGCTGTTAAAGGGGTGGTGCCATCAAATTTCGAGGCTATAACAAGCCTGTTATGGGTTTCCTCTGTATGCAAGGACACTCCACACCAGGAGTCGGACGCAGCAAACGTTTAGAATATATTCACTTCCAAAGTGTACCCAAAGGCTCATTCTCCTGATCGAGACGCGCATCAAAACTGACGTAGCTCTATAGGAAGGACAACGAAAGTTCTATAGGAACGCAGGCGCTTCCCGCATCCACACCCAAACCAATGCAGAGCTCAAGCGATCACGCTTAGGATGCTTCAGACGAGGTCATATCCATTGAGAGGTTTTCTA
The DNA here is from genome assembly GCA_030522465.1 of Rhipicephalus appendiculatus. NCBI lineage: Eukaryota > Metazoa > Arthropoda > Arachnida > Ixodida > Ixodidae > Rhipicephalus > Rhipicephalus appendiculatus. Next base: position 9,062 of record JALIZH010024672.1, on the reverse strand, counting down.
AGCCGGATTAATCGAGATATCGATCCACAGTGCCCGGATTGCGGGGAGGCATTTAGCACTCTAGCTCATATGCTCTGGCAGTGTCCTGCGTTACGGGACACGTCACACACCAGCGAACAGGACTGGGAAGACGCCATCGCAAGTACTGCCCTCGATATCCAGTCAAGGGCCGTCCAGAGGGCCCGTGAAAGAGCAGAGAGGCATGGCCTCCCGATTCCGACATGGGAGCAGCCAGTGGCGAGCCGAGGGGCTCCAGTGGGTCCTTCCCGGCTAGTCCATCAGGACTTCAATAAAGTTCTTTGTCTATTGTTCTGGTGACGTCGCACCAGATGTGTAGTGCCGTGAGTGACCTCCGGGTCTTCGCCAACTCCGCAACGTACGTACCAGCAAAGCATCGGTTCCTAGTCATCGCACCTGTCGACGCGTTTGTTTTGCTGGTGCTTGTGGGGCACGTGGGTGAGAGAGCAGACGATACTGAGCGTGACGTGCGCCACAGCCTTGTGTGGTCACGGGACCAAGCGTACTACACTTCTACTTCACCACCCAACTCAGCGCCCAGAAACCGAAACCGAAAGTTGTCCACACAAATAAGGGGATACTAAATTATTTAGCGATAATACATGAATCTTCTTGATTTCGACTATGATATCCTTAACCCCCGTTTGTTCCCTGACCCACTCTGCTCTCTTCCTGTCTCTTAAGGTTACACCTATCATTTTCCTTTCCATCGCTCGCTGCGTCGTCCTCAGTTTAAGTTGAACCCTGTTTGTAAGTCTACAGGTTTCTGCTCCGTAGGTAAGTACCGGTAAGATGCAGCTGTTATATACCTTCCTCTTGAGGGATAGTGGTAGACTACCATTCATGATTTGATAATGCTTGCCGAATGTGCTCCATCCCATCCTTATTCTTCTAGTTATTTCACTCTCATGGTTCAGCTCTGCGGTTACTACCTGTCCTAAGTAGACGTACTCCTTTACAACTTCCAGTGTCTCGCCACCTATTGCAAAGCGCTGTTCTGTGCCAAGATTGTTCCACATTACTTTAGTTTTATGCACATTAATTTTCAAACCTACTCTTCTACTTTCCGTATCCAGTTCAGTAATCATAAGTTGAAATCAAGAAGAAGAAATGGATATGGGCCGGGCACGTAGCACGTCGGCAGGATAACCGCTGGTCATTAAGGGTAACTGACTGGATTCCAAGAGATGGCAAACGCGTCAGGGGGAGGCAGAAAATTAGGTGGGTAGATGAGATTAAGAAGTTTGCAGGTATAACGTGGCAGCAGAAAGTACAGGACCGGGTTGATTGGCGAAACATGGGAGAGGCCTTTGCCCTGCAGTGGGCGTAGACAGGCTGATGATGATGATGATGACATGAATCTTGGTGCGTGTATCGGGATTCCTGGAGTTATAAGAAACACTTGCAGCAAAGAACGCGCAAGCCACAAATTTGGTGGCACTACCCCTTTAACTCCGACTTTGGGACCACATATCGTTCGTTTTCTACGTGTAACTTTCTACGTGTAACAGTTCTAGCCTTGAAGAAGACAAGTCCACTTGTCGAAACGTCGGCTCGAGCACACAAGCCCTGTTTACGGATTTTTTTCATGACAACTTCATGTTATATGTGGACATTTCACGAGCGAAAGTGTGTCGCACTTCACATTTTGCAGTGTCTCAAGGGCACCCGGGTACCTCCAATCTTCGCGCTGGTGGCACCTTCACAGATCACAACCTGGGTTGCTTTGGCTGCATGCGTTTTTCACGCGTGATGCATCCAATTTCTTTGTGAAGACTGCACAGGGGAGTCCTCATTAAGTGAAACGAAACCTTGTTTCACTAATCTCGAGAAAATATATAATCACATTTGCTCACAAGCACGAGCTCTGTTGCGCTTTCGATTTATTCAGAACGCGAAAAACGTAAGATATACCCAAAACCTTTCGAGCTGAGGAAACACTAACGCCAACTGCGTCCATACTTCTTTATAATTGCTTATTTCAGTGGACATGCTTGAAAACATCACGCTGCCGAGACACTAGTTTAGAGTAAACAAAGCAAGAATGCCACGATTGAAAGAAAGAGATAAAAGCTTTCAGTATCACCTTTAGTTGAACTATTCACTTATGAGATGCAACTCGTTGTTAAGGCAGTGAATGTCTCTTAATGGCTGCATTCGCCACTTTGGTTACCACACAGATTAGAGCCCTACAAGCGCTACATGGAAACTTACAATAAACAATTCGCGCATAACAATTGGTTATTTACGTTTTTTGCCGAAGACTGAGTTGTGGTCATTCGGCTATTTGGGTCGTTTTGATGCAACTCGGAATTATTATTAAGTTTTCTTTCTTTATTTGCATGATTTTTTTTTACATTTCAATGCTTCATTTATTAACTCTTAGCAGTAAAGCCCCACATGTGCGCTTCGTTCTATATAATGTCACACCCCACAGCCTGTGCCTTCGAGCTCGTGCATCTAAACAGCTCAAAGCAGCAAGCACACAAGGAAGAGACGGGTATTAGCGCCAGTTCGGTTTATGTGTCTCTCCCTTGCTGGTTTGTTGCTCCGCGCTGTTAAAGGGGCCCTGCAACTCTTTTTTGAGCGTGGTCAGAAAGCGCTGCCGATCGGTAGTCGAGGCTCCCGAGAACACGCGAGCCAAATATTATAGCGCAGCACGTGGCCTAGAATTTACAATAAGTTATCAAAGTCAGCTGAAAATTGCTTTTTTCTTCTCTCGACAAATGACGTTACAGGCTCAAAAATCACTACGTCCCAGGCCAAGTTTCAGCCATTGGCTTATTTCAGCATGGCGTGCTCGGTCGTTACTGGGGCAGCCGCGGGAGACCGCGACTTGTCCACGCGCGCTTAACACGTGCGCGTGCGATCGCACTGAAAAGCCACGCATTCGAAGAAAACAAAAGAGAAAATGTGCTCAAGGTCACGAAGCACGCGTGACGTTTCTTCTTCCCCCGTGCCATCCCTCCCTGCTTAGCTTCCAGCGCTTTCGTCGGAACGGCAGAAGAGAAAATGCAATTGCAGCGTGCGACAAATCTTTGTAACTCCGCTCGTACTGGACGGATTCTAAAAGCTTTGCGGTGGTGAATTCGTGAGGCAAGAAGCTCCTTTAGTGAATCCATTCCATGGCTACTTGGAAAAGTGTTGCAGGGGCCCCTTTAAGATTTATAAATTCCGTTACGAATCCCAAATTTCTGCGTTAAATATCCTCTGCCTTCGTTTTCTAACTGAGCAATGCGGGTGGCGGGTCCAGGCAGGCTGCGAAACGTAGCCTTTCTATCTCATCGCACCTCGACAACTTCGGACAGTTACGCTCATCCACCTGCCATCAATTTTAATTCACTCAAATGCGCGGAGTTCTACGGCACGATTTTTGCTCATCAGCAGCTTCGTCCCATAGTGCGTGAACTGCGGCCCGTAACGCGGAGGTCCCCGGCCAAAGTCACAGAGGAACCGTGGTCGAGGGTTCGACCGCAGCAGGGCGTCCGTATCGTCGCTGCCTAGTTGATGCCCATGCGCTGCTTCCACTCGCACTCGAAGCCACCGAGCTCTTCGCACGGGATGTTGACCAGCTGCTCGATCTTCTCCTCGTCGCCCGTGTACTCGTTACGACTCTGCGCGATCAAATGGGACCTGCAACATAAACAGCGTGTCATGCAATACCAATCAGCATCATAACAATGAAAAGCCACAAGGCCCTTTATGCATTCGCCTTTGTACGCGCTGTGTTCCCACCACTGAGTTCACGTTGAAGGGGTAGACAGCACGCAGGTCGTTGCCCCTCGCTGCGGCAGCTGCGTTTCCTTATCTTTACAGGATAGCGCGCTCTGACTACGGGGCCAAAGGAGGAAGAACACGACAACACAAGCGCTAACTTTCAACTAAAATCATAAAAAACAACATTACTTTATTTTCTACGGGATGCTGTTCATGAAGAGACGCTGCACGCACCAAGGAGATATTCGTATTTGTTTTACTTTATGCAGTGTCATTTCGCGTTTTTGCCCGTCTGAAAACGTCGCTCGTTTTACGTGCACCTCAGAGTCAAAATGACGTCTTCGTCTTTAGGTGAGCGCTCGTCGCCCTCCAGCTATTCCGACGACTCGCCGAAGGAGCTTGTGTCGAATTTCACTCACAAATCGCTGTCTAAGCAGACGTAGCAATTTGTATGGAACGTTGTTATTCGAACGCGGCCGTCATTCGCAACGCGAGCCGCACCGGACTGCTTGGCGTAGGAGTACATGTGCAGTAGCTCCGCCCCCGTAGCTTTCCCTTCATTGCCACAGAAAGTTGTCCCCGAGTATAGCATTTACTTTGCCCCGTAACATCTTTCCACCGGGGGAGGGGGGGCGTCGCAGAAGGACGGAAGGTCGAGTAGGGAAGTTGGTTGCCTGCCTATCCCGCGGCGCGCTCTCCCTCAGCCTGCCCATGCTGAGTCCGGTATCGGCAGTCATGCATAGGTCGAAACAACTCTCCATATTTCTCGAACCAACCCCTCAGGCACGCTGACCACCCACACTTGGTTGTCCCGGCCGTCCTGAACCTCCTTTCGGTGACGCGCCGATAGGCGGATCCTGCCCTCTCGCGGCGTACCTTCCGCAGCACTGGAGTTGACTCCCGTCGCAGCAACCATGCTTATGGCGTGCGGTCTCGCACAGATGACGACAGAGAGAGCTCCCGAACCAAAATGCTGCGCCACCGACCGCGGATGCTGAAAGGGAACTCAGGTCTCCCCTGTGCTGCATCGCAGACATGAACGTTCCGACTGCTGCAAAAACTGGAGTCTCATCGGTGAGCACAAACACCTCCTCTCGATGACGAGGCATCTTCAAACGAAGAAGAACAGAGACCTCACGTGCGACGCGCAGTCCGCATGGCACCGACTGGAATCTGCAACCATACCGGGGGGCCCTCTGCGGCCGTCGCTGATTCCTGTCGCTGGCCGCTACAGCGCTGCTCAGAACTACTGCACACCTTGCACAGGTCAGAACGGCCACTGTACGTCCGCGCCCATCCTGTCTCCGTAGATCCAATGTGCTGGCTGACTCTTTTGAAGCTTTCCAACGAGAAAGAACTCGTCGAACGCGTCCAGAGCATCCCCCTCCTTTGCAGCGCCCTTGCCGGCTTCCGCCCTGGTCCGTGTCCCTTTTGAATCTCAAATGGACGGGACACCTTTGCAGCACTTCCCTCTCCACGGAGCCCCGCTCAACGGTATCGGAAACATTCCCAATGTCCAGACCTTTGCTGTGCATTCCTTCCTGGCTTGTGTTTCCACGTTTCGCTGCCTTCCGCTTCCCCTGACGCTGGGCGCGAACGTCCTTGGAACAGTTTCCCAAGTCGGAGCTCTCGACAGAAGACTCATGCTTTTCCCTATCAATGTCTGGCTTCTCCGTCGAAGCTAGCCCAGCGTCGTCTGACGGCGCAGCCCGTATCTCAGAGACGCACTGCTCTTTCTTATCAATGTCTGGATTATCCATCGAAGCAAGTCCTATTGATTCTGCACAAACGATTGTTCAGCGCCGCCTACAAGCCAGGCAACACATGGTTGACGCCACGGCCCGTATCCAAGCAACCAGTGCCATGAACCGTCGTCCACCTCCTTCGTATAAGTCAGGAGACATTGTTTTGGTTAGACGCACAGTACGCCTTCCCGGACGCGCTACAAAGTTTTTACCACGATTCAAAGGCCCTTACCGCGTCGTATGTCGCTTAGGGCCTGTCACTTACCGCCTTGAAGACTTACCCGAAAATCGACCAGCCGGGACGCACCACATATTTCCGGAGCACGTCTCCCACATGAAACGGTACTTCATATGAAGAACTCGACCACCGCATTACAAGGTCAACCCAATGGCAAGGGCCAAACGTACACACGCAGGATGAAGCAGCAGTTTACTTGGGACGGTTTACAGGGCACCACCCAACTCAGTAAAGACATGTTTATTCCTTCCCCCCCCCCTCCCTCCCCCCCCAGGTGGAAAGATGTTAGGAGGCAACAGGGGGGGTATGGGCTCAGAAGAGGATCATTGAAGAACGAGACAGAAGAAGCTGGAAGATGGCAACCAGTTTCCGTAGTAAAGTGGTTAGCTTTGCTGTCTGTGTGTTTTCTACGTAACAATATATATATATATATATATATATATATATATATATATATATATATATATATATATATATATATATATTGTGATGACTAACAGCAGCGGCATCGGGGCTCTAGCGCGCGGAGAGCTAGCGAGCGGAAGAGGAAGACGAAGACGAGAAAAAGAACAGCCGGGCCCGTAGCAAGGGCGTTGTCTCTCTTGTCTGTTTCCTCACAATGGCGCAGTACGACATCTGAGCCTTACAGCTGAAGCCACCTATACCTGTCCTCGCGGGTCGTCGGCAGCGCGGGTCTCTCCCATCCAGGAACGCCGTCCACGCTTCCTCGATCATGGACACCACGACCCGACCGCTGCTGCAGCTACCCGTTCAATCAACCCGCGGACGGCGTCAATGCCTCTCCGGTGATTTCAGGGTACGACCTGAAAGGAACCTGGCTGCCACCTTCGTCTGAGAAGGCGCACGGACTCCTGCCATTCGGGAACGTCGCGTACGCTCCCCGTTACACGGATCCCGTGCCCGATACTCTGCTAACGGGTCAGCATCCAAGGGACGCCGTTCAGGCTTCCTTGGCGTACCCCAACGCCACCAAGACAGCGCGCGACCTCCTGTTACCCGGGGAACGCTGTTCACGCTTCCCGTGGAGACAACCTCTCGCTCACGACTTCATCGGCACCTCAGCTGCCGAGGGGGTGCTGTTCAGGCTCCCTGACGAGAAACCCGCGACTGCGAGCACAACCACCACATCATGCGGATCGTCGGACAGCGCCGCGCAGCTGCGGCGGTACCATCGCGCGACTCCGCGGCATGGTGGACGCTTTGACAGCGTCGAGCGCTACGCGGTTTCCCCTGCCCTTCATGCCGGCATTGAGCGCCGCCAACGCCACGCTGGATGTAGCCGCCTCACACGATCTGGAGGCCATCCCACCCGAGCAACGCAGAGAGCTCCGGTGTGCCCCCTCATGCAGCTCTCACACCAGCTGGGCTGCTTCGCGTTGGCGCTTCCTTCGGGATTTCGTCAGCCGTCCCACCATCGTCTGAATGCGAAATTCGGAGTTTCGCGGCTTTCAGGACGACGCCGACAACTGGGTAGCGACCGTCAACGCTCCTCGGAGCTCGCAAGGCGTGGACGGAACAGCAGAAGTGGTGTGTGGCCATAGACCGCCTTCGAGATGGTGCCGCGGCGTGGCACAGATATGAAGGCGTGCGGCAGCCAAATCCTGGGCGGAGTGGACCTTCAAGCTCATTGCTGCTTTTGGCCGGACTCCCTCCCACTTCTCTCTCCCACCACCCAGTCCAGCCTGACCGCTACCGAGGATGAAGCTCAGGAGGGGCACAGCCTCGAGGGCTGCAGCTGTGCGTTGCAGTTCATCGGCGGAGAACATCGTGGACTTTCCTGCAATTGAACCTGACTGGAGCGGCCGTAGTCCTTCTCTGCAGGTCTCGGACTCTGCGTCGGTATTCGACCCGACAATATCGGCGCCAGACCTTCCTCAGTCGGAGATACTGCCCTCGTGTTCATCGGCATCTGAGGACATGGAGGCGCTCACCCCTTTCGTGCCAGAAGAACTACACATAACTGAGCCCTACCAGACCAACTATCCTGATGGGGACACTATTGCCTCCCGGGACACCTCGTGTGCACGCAACACTTCGCCAGGAACCACCAGATCGACTCCCTCAGGGAGCTGTACGGCAAGTTTGCTACAAGACCATCCGCTGCGTCGCAATTCATTTCGGGAAATGGCTAATCTATTCACCCGGACGCCTCGCAGAACATCGAGCTGCAGCTCGACCCACAAACTGTGGCAGGACGAACGGGCGGGTCTGCGACCTTGCCGAAACAACCTGTGTCGGAGGCCAGAACCGTCACAGAGAGTTCATGCTAAGTCTCTGCACGGTCGGGAACTTCGACCTAACTCGAAGCTTCCACCTGGGTACGCAAGAACAGCACGAGACCTTTCCTAGGAAGTCGCAGCGTGGCCGAGACCGACCACTGCGAGTTAGCCAGGGGTCGCCCACCAGACCCACTTACTGCAGATCCACCAGCCCAGTCGCAGCGTGGCCACGACCGACCACCGCGACGCAGCCAGCCTCGCCCACCACAGACGCTTCTCGATCTCCCCATTCATGGGCGTTGCAGTGTGGTCGGGGCCGACCACAACGATGCAGCCAACCCCGCCCACCTGAAGCACTGTCGGCAGCTCGACGCGCTCGCAGTGATGGCCGAGTGTGATGACTAACAGCAGCGGCATCGGGGCTTTAGCGCGCGGAGAGCTAGCGAGCGGAAGAGGAGGACGAAGACGAGAAAAAAGAACAGCCGGCCCGTAGCAAGGCCGTTGTCTCTTGTCTGTTTCACAATATATATATATATATATATATACATATATATATATATATATATATATATATATATATATATATATATATATATATATATATATATATATATATATATATATATACGCATGCTACACACGCGCGAACTTAAGTACCGGGTGGTTGAACCCACCCTTACCCCCAAAAAAAAATGCTAGCCGTACGACCCTGGTGAAAGTATTGATAAATTTAATAAACTCATAACTAATCAAAGTAAATTAATCTTTAATTAACCATGTTAGGTTTCCGAAATTAGCGATCGTTTATTCAGTGGAATGGTGGAAAATGCATCACTCGGAAACAAGCCTGTTCCAACATAAGTTGCGCTGCACTGTGTCGGAAAGGGAACCAAGCGATGAGCCCCGCAAGTCGAACGCTCCAAAAGCCGGAACAATCGCATTTCGCAGTTCCTCTTAAATTTCTTGCGAGCTGACGAACCGCTGTTGCTTCCGCAGGTGGGTCAACTAATCTTTCTCTGCCCCCACCCCTAAGGGTAAACCCGCATGAGCTCTTAAGTCAAATGGCTCCCTCGGTATAATGCACTAATACGTGCGCACGTCCCT